>SKCR01035540.1:0-132057 GCA_019454045.1 Zanthoxylum bungeanum | reverse complement strand
CTTTACGGATGATGCATCACGTTATGGTTATGTGTATCTTATGAGACACAAGTCGGAAACTTTTGAGAAATTCAAAGAGTTTCGACACGAAGTTGAAAAACAGACCGATAAAAGTATTAAGACATTACGATCGGACCGTGGTGGAGAATACTTGAGCAATGAGTTTCTTGACTACTTGAAAGAATATGGTATTCTTTCACAGTAGACTCCTCCTGGAACACCGTAATTAAACAGTGTGTCCGAACGGAGAAATCGAACTTTGTTAGACATGGTAAGGTCTGTGATGAGTCGCACTAAGCTACTTATTTCCTTATGGGGATATGCATTAAACAGTGCAATACTTATTTTGAATAAGGTTCCGTCAAAGTATGTTCAATAGAATCCATATGAAATATGGACATGAAAGAAACCGGGTTTCTCATTCCTGAAGATTTGGGGTTGCTGGGCATACGTCAAACGTTTGGAAGGTACCAAACTTAAACCCAAATCGGATAAATGCCTTTTTGTGGGATATCCTAAGGAACCCAAAGGATATTACTTCTATCACCCACGAGAGAACAAAGTTTTTGTTGCTCTACATGCGGTTTTCCTTGAGAAGGAATTCCTAAATGCAATGATAAGTGGGAGGAAAGTAGAACTCGATGAAAATCGAAGTGATACTGTTCCTGACATAGAATCCTCAACGAAACATTAACAGTTCATCAGGGATGAAGCTGTACCATAATCTTCGATTACACAAGGACCATGTAGGTCGGAGAGAGTCAGAAAATAACCTGAGAGGTATGGGTTTCTGATCTCACCTCATGTGGATATCAATCTCATTGAGGAAGATGAGCCGTCTACGTATGAGGAAGCGATACAAGGTATCAACTCCGATTTATTGCAAGATGCCATATAGCCTATTGGATGCAAATGGGTCTTCAAGAAGAAGACCGGTATGGATGGCAACGTACAAACGTATAAAACTAGGCTTGTAGCGAAGGGGTATCGTCAACGACATGGTGTCGATTACGACGAAACTTTCTCACCCGTTGCCATGATTAAATCCATTCGGATAATGCTTGCTATTGCTACATATTTCGATTTCGAGATATGACAGATGGACGTCAAAACCATTTTCCTTAACAGAAACCTATTGGAGGATGTTTATATGGAACAGCCTGACGGTTTTGTCGTGCTTAAACATGCAAACAAGGTTTGCAAGTTAAATCGGTCCATTTATTGACTGAAGCAAGTGTCGCATTCTTGGAACCAACGTTTTGATGAGATCATAAAATAATATGATTTCGTTCAAAACAAAGATGATCCTTGTGTATACAAGAAGGTTAGTGGGAGCGCACTGACTTTCATTGTCCTTTATATTGACGATGTATTGCTTATGGGCAATGACATTCCCATGTTAACATCGGTGAAAGCTTGGCTTTCATTAAAATTCTCCATGAAAGATCTGGGAGAAGCAGCCTTTATTCTGGGAATAAAGATCTACCGAGATAGATCTAGAAAGCTGCTTGGACTCTCCCAGAGCACGTACATTGACAAAGTGTTGAAGAGATTCAACATGGATCAGTCCAAGAGGGGACTGTTGCCAGTGTCACATGGCATCACTCTATCTAAGGACATGTGTCCTAAAACTCAAGATGAGAGAGACAACATGATTCAGATACCGTTCGCCTCGGCAGTCGGATCAATCATGTATGCCATGATATGTACAAGACGTGATGTCTCCTATGCTTTGAGCATGTGTAGTCGCTATCAGGCCGATCCAGGTGAAGGTCACTGGATTGCGGTTAAGAATATCCTTAAGTATCTTAGATGAACTAAGGATGTTTTCTTAATCTATGGAGATGGAGAACTTGAGGTAACTGGGTATATACCGATGCAAGTTTCCAAACCGAGAAAGACGACTTCAAGTCACAATCCGGGTACGTGTTTTGTTTGAACAACGGAGCAGTAAGCTGGAAATATTCCAAGTAATAGACTAATGCCGATTCAACAACTGAAGCAGAGTATATTGCTGCAGCTGAAGCAGCAAAAGAGGTAGTTTGGATCAGTAAATTCCTAATTAGATTAGGATTAGTTCCGTTAGCAGCTGAGCCCGTTCCATTGTATTGTGACAATAACGGGGCTATAGCGTAGGCTAAGGAACCGCGGTCTCATCATCAATCCAAGCATGTTCTTCGTCGTTTCCATCTGATTTGTGAGATCATACATCGTGGCGATGTGAAGATCGAGAAGGTCGCATTAGAGGACAACATTGCAGATCCGCTGACGAAAGTTATACCTCAGTAAAAGTTTGAGAGACATGTACATAGTTCAGGTATTAGATGCTTGAGTGACTGGCTATAGGCCAAGTGGGAGATTGTTAGACAGCTATGACCCATAACGTCACTATTTGTAAAAGACATTGTGTTTTTGTACAAATTAATTATGTAGCAATGGAAATTGCCTTTTATCATTTCGTAATTCGATTACTTAAATGTGAGAATGATGAAAGTCCTTATGATTAGTTCCAGATTGAGATGATATGAGACAGTATCAATCCACAACGGTTTAATCATTAAATATCCATAGTCGTAGTATTATCGAGACTGGACATCGATAATGCGGAATAGACTAGTATCACACTTGTGCGTGTTATGGAAGCGTAACAACATAGTTCTCATATATTTAAGTATTTGATACTTATGCAAGTGTGGTAAGAGGTTGTGTTTTACCGATGGTACGGAAAATAGCTTCGCTCTGGATAGACCCCACGGAATCCCATTGGTAGTATGACTATGTGTCTATGGGAGTCTGTATCATGGTAGGTGTATTTGGTCTTAACCTGAGACTTGCATCGCTAGTACTTACGACAATCAATACGCTTTGGTTTTGGTCGTCCAGGACTTTAACAGGTTCTGTGTACACCTCTTCTGGGTTATTGAGAATCGTAGTGTATTGGGTGTGATGTCCAGACGGAAGTATCACTTTGGTCATATGGAGTTGATGGTCACGCAGGGATACAGAACTGGTTCTCTAAAAGGTTGCAACCGTCGGGATAATATAACTAGGTCATGATTATCCGATAATAAAGAGACGAGTTGCTTGTGATCCGATATATGTTTCATACGGGGCAGACACTATTCCAGCCCCAGGCCTTGCATGTGACATCTGATACTGGATCACGAGATACGCAATACTACGTATACTACGCCTGACATAGATTATATATTCCATTAAGAATATTTCTGGAGAATTGGGTAGGCATGGCGCTTTGCTAGAAGCCAACCTTGTCTTGTAAATCGGTAAAAATATAGTACAAGGTACGTACTTGTTCGGATAGTTCGACGACCAGATTTACTGCCAACATATCCAAGGATCTCTTGGGTCGCTTCCCGAAGATTCACCGATGACGTATGATTTGAATTTTATTAATCTGGGATTAATAGCGGAGAGACTTTATCTGGGATAAAGTACTATTTGAAGAGAGAGAACAATTAATTTGGAATTAATCGATAAAATAATATATTCGATATATTATACGAAATTAGATTTCGACGCGGAATTAAAATTAGATTTTAATTCGGGCTAACGAATTGATTTAGAATTAATTCGCAAGCGACGTGAATAGTAATTTTGCTAGGCATGATTATTTAATTAAATTTGATTTAGTTACGACGCAACGGAAAATTCGTTAATTTGGAATTAACGAAACCGAGCCCAGAATATGTTTGCGACGCCACTCCGATTTCGAATCAAGTGTGGCCGCAAGTCACATCGCGAGTCACATCACTTGTCACTTAGTGATAGATGTCAAGTCACCTTTTTGGTGAGTGACATGCAGTCACTATTCATGATAGAAGTTGGTTTGGGCTTTTAATGCAATTTGGAGCCAAAACTTTGGTTGACTTTTTGAAAGGCAAATACCAAATTTTGGTAATAGATTTTCATTATTGTTTTTAGAAAACAAATTGAAAACTCTATCTCTCCCAAATATAGCCATTGCCGTGACTCTCCAAGAGGAAATGAAGCTTGATTTTCTTTCATCTTTTGCTAGCACAAACAAGGAATCAATAAAGGGTGATAGGGTGACCGAACTAAGAGCTTGGGATCCATTGGAAGCTTAGAGCTTGTTCATCTTCAACAACAAATCTTGCCTTGGCCGAAACTTGGAAGCTTGGAGCTTGTTCATCTTCAACAACAAATCTTGCCTTGGCCGAAACTTGGAAACAAGGACTAAAAGTTTTGTTGATCATCACATCCAAAGCCGATCAAAGTAAGTGTGTTTCAGCCACTCTTCGTTGCGTATTCATTCTATTTATATGCTTATATTGATCTTGGGACCACCCTAGAAACCAACACTTGGACCGTCATTTTTAGTACCAACAAAATGAAAATTAAATTTGAAAATTGTTGGTCTCTAAGACATTATCCAAGATCATATAAGCAATGAAATAATGTGAATACAAAAGTAAAGTATGGCGGAAACATACTTACAAAGAGCGGATGTTGGATGCGTTGAACACAAAAATTCCTTGTTTGAGAAGTCCTCCAAGATTCGGTCAAGGTCCTCTTTGAATGTTTAATCCAAGCTCCACGCTTTGATCTTTGATTCCAAGATCAAGGGATTAGTTTCCCTAACACCTTGATATGATTCCTTTGGTGTGCTAGCACTTAGGAAATTTGCAACAAATTTCCTTTGTTCTTAATGAAGCTCACGGCAACGGAGCTCAAAGGGAGAGAGAGAGTTTTCTATTTGTTTTGTTTTTGTTTTCTAAAAACATAATCCAAAAATCCTTCACAACTTTTGGTATATGCTTTTCCAAAAGCATAAAGCAAAAATGAGGGAAAATGGCATTCAATGCCTACAACAACCCCCATCATGAATAGTGACGGGTTGTCAATCACAAAAAGGTGACTTGACTTCCATCACTAAAGTGACTGGCGATGTGACTTGCGATGTGACTTGTGGGCCGCACTTTAATTCAAAACGCGAGTGGGCCCGCAAACACATTCTGGTCTCGGGTTCGTTAATTCTGAATTAACGAACTTTCTGTTGCGACGTAATTAAATCAAATTTAATTAAATAATTATGCCTAGTAAATTACTATTCACGTCGCTCGTGAATTAATTCTAAATTAATTCGTTAGCCCTAATTAAAATCCAATTTTAATTCCGCGTCGAAATCTAATTTCGTTTAATATATCGAATATATTATTTTATCGATTAATTCCAAATTAATCGTTCTCTCTCTTCAACTAGTATTTTATCCTAGATAAAATCTCTCCGTAATGATCCCATATTAATTATGCTCGAATCATACGTCATCGGTGAATCTTCAAGAAGCGACCTAAGAGATCTCTGGATATGTTGGCAGTAAATCCGGTCGTCGGACTATTCGAACATGTACGTACCTCGTACTACGTTTTTACCTATTTACAAGACATGGTTGGCTTCTAGCAAAGCACTATGCCTACTGTAGACAACAGAACCTGGGCGACGCTGTTCTAGGCTCGCGGCCTAGTTGGGAAGTACGAAATAACATGGAGTCGCCACCCGGTGTGAACCGGGACAAAGATTTAAGGCCGCACTCACCCCTCGCAGGGAAGACCTCAAACCGTTGGGTTCGGAATGGTCCCTTACTTATGTCACTTGTGATGATATGAATTGTGCAATAAACTAACCGAATCTATTCAACATTCATGCTCAAGGGTACTTAGATCTAACATGCTTTCATCCAAATAACTCCACGCAATATAACACAACAAGCATATTGAACCATTAAACCAAAGTAAACAAATAATTAATTAAACATAAACATAAACTAAACGAAACATCATGCATAAAGAATGAAGAATAACAAGACTAAATTAAATCATGCTTAAAATAATAAATAAACGGCCTAGAACACATCATAACATAAGCAAATCAAGATAGACATCTAAGCAAACGGTCATTCACCGACCTATAATTTCTTCAACTAGTCACCTTGCCAGTTACTCAGGTTTTCACCGCTAAGAACCTATAGTGAAGTGCTTACGAGTCTATCATAGATCAATCACTCAAAGTATCAGATAAAACCACATCAAGAGTTTATCATTTCTAAGGTTTCACCTTAAAGCAATCAATTTCATCATCGGACTTATGTCTAACTATCAAAGACTAAAAACAACAATTTTTTTCTTTTTCCTTTTTCCTTTTTTTTTCTTTTTTTTTGGGCCCACCATGGTCTTTCTATCCTTGCCGTAAGGTTTTCTGTTTCTCGATTTCCTTTTTCCCGATGTCCATGTTTGCTAAATTCTCCTTTGACAAGTCTTTTTTTTTTCTAACCCAACGGATATCTATGATGGCTTTTAAGACACGAGGGTCAACATGATGCATGTATGCATGCGATGCATGTGATGTATGAGACACAATATGCATGAGGTTATCAAAAGAATAAAGGGTGGACCCTATAGGTCATACAACTATGGTTCACATGTGGGTTTACAGGAGTGTGGACAAAGGCTCTCGTTTGACGAAGGATTACCCACAACTAGGACTCCCCACTCAAGGGTTCAAGCGACCAAGTGAGTGCACCTTTTTTATACCTTACGGTACGTGCCAACGAGTTACGGTGTATGACTAACTGTCGAATGGATTTCCCGTTGTAGATTCCCCAGAGGGAGGGTGGAGCGAGGCTCTCTTAAGTACCCAAGCCCCTTAGGCTCTTATCGCTTGGTGTCAGGAATAAACAACGAGTCCTCCAAACTAGTCTGTCACAACGAGCTACAAGTAATGATTATCTCGGTGTCTTCACAGCTTTTCCTTATGAAAAGGCAGTGAGTGAAGGAAGACACCTAACCATCACCTAGCTCCAACAAAGCCTTTGATTAACCCCTTTCAACTCACTATCGAAACGATTAACTAAAGCACAAATCATAAACATCACAAGACATGATTTCGAGGCCGATTCAAAATGATCCCCAGTGGAGTCGACAGACTGTAGACAACAGAACCTGGGCGACGCTATTCTAGGCTCGCGGCCTAGTTGGGAAGTATGAAATAACATGGAGTCGCCACCCGGTGTGAACCGGGACAAAGATTTAAGGCCGCACTCACCCCTCGCAAGGGAAGACCTCAAACCGTTGGGTTCGGAATGGTCCCTTACTTATGTCACTTGTGATGATATGAATTGTGCAATAAACTAACCGAATCTATTCAACATTCATGCTCAAGGGTACTTAGATCTAACATGCTTTCATCCAAATAACTCCACGCAATATAACAGAACAAGCATATTGAACCATTAAACCAAAGTAAACAAATAACTAATTAAACATAAACATAAACTAAACGAAACATCATGCATAAAGAATGAAGAATAACAAGACTAAATTAAATCATGCTTAAAATAATAAATAAACGGCCTAGAACTACAACATGCTCAAATACAAATTTGGATGAGACGGGATATGTGTATCTTAAGTGGTACGTGGCGTTGTATCTTGAGTGCAGACCGCAATACCATCCATTCGGAATCGGCTACGGAATTTACGTCCGGGTTTCCATCCGATATACCACAAAAGGGAACACACATCCCGCTCATCCAACAATCACATCATGCCTCAAATGACTCTCATGCAATAATATTTTAAAATAAATAAAATAAAACGAAAGAAGATAAGTAAGAAGGTGCCCTTAGGTCTAACCTCTTTTGTTGTCTCACGAAAGGGCGTTACACGTCCGTTGCAAGGGTGAATGATCTGCAACTCTTTTGGTTCACCAACTCAACGTCTTTCTTCGCTGTTTTGCTGTTCGGGCTGCTGCTTTTACTCCGTTTCGCTGCTATTTTTGTTGTATTTTCTGGTCGCTATTTTGGGGTAATTAAGGGACTGGTTTGTGCAGTTTTTTAGTGTAGTTTTAGGGTGGTTTTAGGGCAGTTTTGGGGTTAATTTGGGAGTTATATGCGTGTGAACTGGGCTGGTTTTGTTGGTGATTTAGCGTGAAGCAAAAGGGGCTGATTTGAGGGGTAAGTGTGTGCTGAGTGATCGTGAGTGATAGTTACGTGGAGAAGGCAGGCGAATGCAAGGTTATGGGGCTGTCAGGCGTTTGGTTCGTGGCTGATTGAGTGGGTGAAGTAGGGTTGTTGCGTGAACATGTGGCTGATTAGCGTGGAGACGTATTTGGGGACAGGTTAGTGATGTGGGCATGAGTGTGTGCTGATGATGGGCGGCTTATGGTGAGGGACGTGTGGCTTGTGCTGAGGCGTGAGTGTGTGCTGATGATGGGTGGCTTACGGCAAGGTCAAGGCAGCGTAGAGAAGGTTTGATGATTTGTTTGGGGTGTGAAGCAAAGTTTATTTTCTTTGTGTTTTCGTGAGGATTAGCCAGCCATGGTTTGGATGTGTGGGTTAAGGGTTCTTTTTATAGGCTAAGGGAGGGGATTTACCTTGTTAGGGAAGGAATATGATTTGTGTATTAATTGGGGATATCTTTTAATTTAGTATATGATAAGGAAATCTTTTAATTAGGGGAATTGATTTGATTTTTTATTTTTAATTAAGGATATGATTTATTTAAATTGGTAGGTGATTTAATTAAATTAGGAATGTGATTTATTTGAATTAGGAATTTAATTTAATTAGATTTAATTTAATTTAATTTCAAGTTTAATTTAATTTGTGAACGTGATTTTAATTTAATATAAGTTTAATTTAATTGGTTTTAATTTAATTAATGAGATGTGTTTTAAATGTTTTAATTATTTAATTTGTGAGATGTGTTTTAATGGGTTTGGTGTGTTTTAAAATAGAGGTCCAACAAGCGAACCCGAAGCGAAACAAGCGAGTTAACTCTGACAAAATGCTAATTTCCAACTTTACCCTTCCAACGTCCGTTTCCCACGGCTTTCACAACTAAAGAGGTAGTGTCTCCATACGAGACTCATCATCGGGCTGATATGCAAAAATGCAATGCCTACACCTACCCAATTCTCAAGAAATATTCTTAAAGGAATATATAATCTATGTCAGGCGTAGTATACGTAGTATTATGTATTACGATCCAATATCGAATGTCACATGCAAGGCCTGGGGCTGGAGTAGTGTCTGCCCCGTACGAAGCATATATCGGATTACAAGCAACTAGTCTCTTTAATCGGATAATCATGACCATGTCATATTATCCCGATGGTTGCAACCATTTAGAGTACCAGTTTTGTATCCCTGCGTGATCATCATCTCCATATGACTGAAGTGATACTTCCATCTTGACATCACACCAAATACACTACGATTCTCAATAAACCCAGAAAAGACGTACACAAAACCTGTTAAAGTCCTGGACGACCAAAACCAAAGCGTATTGATTGTCGCAAGTACTAGCGATGCAAGTCTCAGGTTAAGACCGAATACACCTACCCTGATGCGGATTCCTATAGACACATAGTCATATTACCAATGGGATTCCGCAGGGTCTATCCAGAGCGAAGCTGTTTCCGTACCATCGGTAAACACAACCTCCTATCACACTTGAATAAGTATTCAATACTTAAATATATAAGAACTATGTCATTACGCTTCCATAACACGCACAAGTGCAATACTAGTCTATTCCGCATTATCGATGTCCAGTCTGGATAATACTATGACTAGAGATATTTAATGATTAAACCTTTATGGATTGATATTGTCTCATATCTTATAATCCGGAACTAATCATAAGGACTTTTATCATTTATATATTTAAGTAATCAAATTACAAAATGATAAAATGCAATTTTATTGTCACATAGTTAATTTGTACAAAAACCACAATGTCTTTTACAAATAGCGACGCTATGGGTCATAATTGTCTAACAATCTCCCACTTGGCCTATAGCCAGTCACTCAAACATCTAATACCTGAACTATGTACATGTCGCTCAAACCTTTGCTGAGGAATAGCTTTCGTCAGGGGATCTGCAATGTTGTTCTCTGATGCGACCTTCTCGATCTTCACATCGCCACGATGTATGATCTCACGAATCAGATGGAAACGTTGAATAACATGCTTGGATCGTTGATGAGATCGCGGTTCCTTAGCCTGCGCTATAGCCCCGTTATTTTCATAATACAATGGAATGGGCTCAGCTGCTAACGGAACTACTCCTAATCCAATTAGGAATTTACGGATCCAAACTGTCTCTTTTGCTGTTTCAGCTGCAGCAATGTACTCCGCTTCTATTGTTGAATCAACAACATTCTATTGCTTGGAAGATTTCCAGCTTACTGCTCCATTATTCAAAAAAAATATGTACCCGGATTGTGACTTACAGTCGTCTTTATCGATTTGGAAACTTGCGTCGGTAAACCCAGTTACCTCAAGTTCTCCATCTCCATAGATTAATAAAGCATCCTTAGTTACACATGCTTAACCGCCATCCAGCGACCATCACCTGGATCGGCTTGATAGCGACTACACATGCTCAAAGCATACGATACATCAGGTTACGTACATATCATGGCATACATGATCGATCCGACTGCCGAGGTGAACGGTATCCGACTCATGTTGTCTCTCTTATCTTGATTTTTAGGACACATGTCCTTAGATAGAGTGACGCCATGTGACACCGGCAACAGACCCCTCTTGGACTGATCCATGTTGAATATCTTCAACAATTTGTCAATGTACGTGCTCTGGGAGAGTCCAAGCAGCTATCTAGATCTATCCTGGTAGATCTTTATTCCCAGAATAAAGGTTGCTTCTCCCAGATCCTTCATGGAGAATTTTAATGAAAGCCAAGCTTTCACCGATGTTAACATGGGAATGTCATTTCCAATAAGCAATACATCATCAACGTAAAGAACAATGAATGTTAGTGCACTCCCACTAACCTTCTTATATACACTAGGATCATCCTCGTTTTGAACGAAATCATATTCTTTTATGATCTCATCAAAACGTTGGTTCCAAGAACGCGATGTTTGCTTCATTCCATAAATGGATCGATTTAACTTATAAACCTTGTTTGCAAGTCTTGGTATGACAAAACTGTCAGGCTGTTGCATATAAACATCCTCCAAAAGGTTTCTGTTAAGGAAAGTGATTTTGACGTCCATCTGCCATATCTCATAATCAAAATATGCAGCAATAGCAAGCATTATCCTAATGGATTTAATCATGGCAACGTGTGAAAAATTTTCGTCGTAATTGACACCATGTCGTTGACGATACCCTTTCGCTACAAGCCTAGCTTTGTACCTTTATACGTTGCCATCCATGTCAGTCTTCCTCTTGAAGACCCATTTGCAACCAATAGGCTTTACGCCTTCTGGTGCATCAACCAGTGTCCAAACTTGGTTGATGTACATGGAATCCATTTCGGAATTCATGGCATCTTGCCATAAACTAGAGTCGATACCTTGTATCACTTTCTTATACGTAGTCGGCTCGTCTTCCTCAATAAGATTAACATCCACATGAGGTGAGATCAGAAACCCATACCTCTCAGGTTATTTTCTGACTCTCTCCGACCTACGCGGTCATTATGTATTCGAAGATTGTGGTACAGTCTCATCCCTGATGGACTGTTCATGTTCCGTTAAGGATTCTGTGCCAGGAACAGTATTACTCCGATTTTCGTCGAGTTCTACTTTCCTCCCACTTATCACTGCATTTAGGAATTCCTTCTCAAGGAAAACCGCATGTAGAGCAATAAATACTTTGTTCTCTTATGGGTGATAAAAGTAATATCCTTTGGTTTCCCTAGGATATCCTACAAATAGGCATTTATCCGATTTGGGTTCTAGTTTGGTACCTTCCAAACGTTTGACGTATGCCCAGCAACCCCAAATCTTCAGGAATGAGAAACCCGGTTTCTTTCCTGTCCATATTTCATATGGTGTCTGTTGAACAGACTTTGACGGAACCTTATTCAAAATAAGTATTTCATTGTTCAATGCATATCCCCAGAAGGAAATAGGTAGCTATGTGCGACTCACCATAGACCTTACCATGTCTAATAAAGTTCGGTTTCTCCGTTCGGACACACCGTTTAATTACGGTGTTCCGGGAGGAGTCCACTGTGAAAGAATACCATATTCTTTCAAGTAATCAAGAAACTCATTGCTCAAGTATTCGCCACCACGGTCCGACCGTAATGTCTTAATACTTTTGCTGGTCTGTTTTTCTACTTCGTGTCGAAACTCTTTGAATTTCTCAAAAGTTTCCGACTTGTGTCTCATTAGATACACATAACCATAACGCGATGCATCATCTATAAAGGTTACGAAGTATTCATATCCACCTCTAGCCTGGCTAGACATGGGCCCATATACATCACTATGAACGAGGGCTAACAGTTCGGTGGCACATGCACCTTTTCCACTAAAAGGTGATTTAGGCATCTTGCCTAATAAATAAGATTCGCGTCATATGAATTTGGATCAAATCCGTCCAAGTACCCACTCTTCAAAAGTGTGGATATACGTGTCTTGTTTATGAGTCCCAGACGACAATGCCACATATAAGTTTCACATTTGTTAATTAGTTTAAGCCTTTTGTTTGTTAGATTATATGTTTGAGATTGATTCATATTCAAAATATAAAGACCATTATTTACATCAGCAGTGTAAATTTTCATATCATTTTTATACATAAAACACCCAGTGTTTCTAAATACAAAAGTATACCCATATTGGGTTAACATAGATACAGAAATAATATTCCTAGTCAAACTAGGTACATAATAACAGTCTGATAGTTTAAGTACATGCCCCGATGGCAGTTCCAAAACAAAAGTACCAACGGCCAAAACAGCGACCTGTGTCCCATTTGCAACGCGAAGGTCAATCTCTCTTGAGGCCAGTCTCCTGCTAATCTGTAGATCCTGCACATCAATACATATATGAGTTCCACAACCAGAATCAAAAATCCAATTTTTAAAACTAGTAGTAGACATGTTTATTTCTATAACAAACATACCTGAAGTCGGTGCCTTGCCCGCTTTGATTTCCTTCATGTGTGCCTTGTACTCGCGGCAGTCACGCTTCCAGTGACCCCGCTTCCCACACTGCAGACATACATATTGGGATTTGTCCTTAGGTTTCCTAGAACCTTTTGACGATTTGACCTTGCCCTTTTGCTTATGCTTCTTCTTCTTGACACCTCTAGTCACCTTGAGCCAAGCCCTCGGAGTCTGAGATGTTGAAGCAAAGTGCACCTCGTGCTTCTTGCTCTTAAGGAGCTCTTTTTCTGCTTCACGCAGAGTGGACATCAACTCTCCAAGAGTTTGGTCTTGGTTCAACATGTTGTAGTTCATGATGAACCCACTCCAAGTGTCGGGGAGAGACTGTAAGATCAAATCTATTAAAGTCTCAGCCTCGAAGACGATGCCCATCTGTCCGAGCTGCTCAATGTCAGCAATCATTTGTGACACATGGTGCTCAATAGACGTACCCTCTGACATGCGAGCGCGGAAGAGCTTCTTCTACAACTCATATCTTTGCGATCTAAGATTAGATCAGTGAAGATCATGCAACTTCGCCATCATCTCATAGGGATCCAACCCCTTGTTTTGACGACGGAATTGCAGAGTCATAGAAGCAAGCATTACCAATTGAGCAGTCGTGTTGTCATCACTATGAGTCTTCCAAAGCTCTAGCTCAAACAACTGATCAGGTCGAGGCTTAGGCCCAAGAGGTCTCTCTATAGTATAGAGTAACTTCTCGGATCCTAGAACAATTCTGAGATTCATATCCCAGTCTTGAAAGTTTGTGCCATTAAAGACATTGTCGCCCATGACAATATCCCTAATGCTTAACTTTCCTGTCATCTTAACCGCAATAGTCCAACTATTCGATTAACGATGTATGGGTACAGTTTAACTGTTACAAGAAAAATAATGAAATATTAGTCCAACTAATAAATATAATTGACGAAATAATTTGAAAGTGCGTAAAGCTAAGTAATTGAACGAAATTGCAAATTCAATACTAGCCTCCCACTATTTTTCGGCGAGCCTCTAACCCTCTGTTGAGTACTCGGAAACCTAGTTTCCTAGTGGGCTAGGATCCCATTAAATAACACACAACCTTGACTTTGGCCAACAAGTTGTATGATATTTAACTAGGTAGATCTCTAAGATCAATTGGATCTCATCCAATTCCTAGATCCGGTAGGTGGACCTACAAGTCCGAAACATATATACAATATTTATGCCAATATATCCAATATATTTTCCTAACCTTTTTTCCTCTGAATCAACTAAGCATTGGCTTTGGCACAACAAGCTTAATGATTCCAGTTAAGCGGAACCCATTGACTTCGGAAAGCTTCGTAATCGATGTCGATGGACAAGAAGTGATCTTGACTTTGGCCAACAAATCACAACTTGGACAAGACATACGATATGGAACAAAGCCTTCATGATTCAAACACATCCGCGATGGAAAAAGGTCTTGACTTTGGCCAACAAACCAGTGCCAATCTTGGATCTTGAGTAAGAATCACTCAATGGAAGGAAAACGCTTAATATTTATTGAGGGTTTTTCGCGTAAATTGGAAACCAATTTATTATCTTTGTTAGGTCTCATCATACACTCTTAAGCATGCATTCTAAAAGCATAATAAGGCGTGGTAAATAAATTAATAATGATATGCGGATGGATATCTCACAGATTGTTCCTAGAACAAATCACTCCATTTCCTCTCCTCAGCTAGCACTTTTCCTACTTCTACCCAATTACATAATACAATTAAAGAAACCTCATTAACATTGAGGTTAATTAGGTGAGAAGAGAATTACAAAGAATCGAGAGAGATAAGGCTGGACACGCAGGTCCAATTTAATAAATTCTAAATTTACAACAATTTCCAAAATTGCCCTTTTCCTTTCTAATATCCATCCGATATACATTATTCATTCAACACATCCATGTATTCACACAAAGCATGTTATTCAATCAATCTAATCCAATTAATTAATCTTTGAATAAAGTGATCATCCAATGTTTAAACAACGATTTGATTTGCGCGAGTCCAACTCGTTTAAGAATAAGTACTCAAAGTACGAATTCTTGAATTATATCGAACTACAATTTAAATCTAATTTAATTCGTATTTAATACTAATTCTATATTTAATTCCAAATTAAATAACTACACTTTTTAATGTGCCTTTACGACTTAGATTCCATATCTAATCTAAATGGGTCTCAAAGCCCAATTAACATCCAATGTCATTTAATTAAAGTCCAATGAGCTTTCAATTAATTTCTAAGGCATTGACTTTGGTCAATATGGGTCAAACCCAAATACCAAAGCCCAATTAAGGAATCACCCTTATTTGCCAAGAAACCAACATAAAAGGCCCATTTGTCATATTTGGACTTAATGGAATTATTTAGGCCCAATTTGGATCCAATCCAATTGACCTAAACCAACTTGGCCCAACCAAGCCCATTAGGCCCAAAAACAACATTTAAAGCCCAATTCTAAATTAAGCTCAATTAATCAAATTCTAAAATTCCAAATTTCATAATTTAATTAATTAAAGTGTATTGCATTAATTAATTATCTAAATTAACATTTCCAAAAATCAATTTAATTAATTAATCATGCTATAATTTGTTCAACACATGTCCAACATTATTGAAACAAAAATCATCTCATTTCATGCTTCTCAAGGTCACGACATTTTGGGATTTTTTAAACCGATTTTGATTTCAATCCAATTAAATCATTAATCAATTTATCCCAAGTCTTTAAACTCATCCAAGGATTAAAAGAACAAAAATTACCATGACATTAGGGTTATATTACATTCGGCCATCATACCATATTTGGGGAAAATTAATCCAATTCAATTTTCTTCAAATTGATCATGTATAACTCCAAGTTATTAACAAACAAGCATACTCAACAAACAATTTGATTAAAACATGCTCAAATCAAATTTACCCAAATTTTAGTATATAAACCCTAAGTATATTTCATGCTCATCAAGGCTCATGATACCATTGTTGGTCTCTAAGACATTATCCAAGATCATATAAGCAATGAAAAAATGTGAATACAAAAGTAAAGTATTGCGGAATCATACTTACAAAGAGCAGATGTTGGATGCGTTGAACATAAAAATTCCTTGTTTGAGAAGTCTTCCAAGATTCGGTCAAGGTCCTATTTGAATGTTGAATCCAAGCTCCACGCTTTGATCTTTGATTCCAAGCTCAATGGATTAGTTTCCCTAACACCTTGATATGATTCCTTTGGTGTGCTAGCACTTAGGAAATTTGCAACAAATTTCCTTTGTTCTTAATGAAGCTCACGGCAATGGAGCTCAAAGGGAGATAGAGAGTTTTCTATTTGTTTTTTTTGTTTTCTAAAAACATAATCCAAAAATCCTTCACAACTTTTGGTATATGCTTATCTAAAAGCATAAAGAAAAAATGAGGGAAAATGGCATTCAATGCCTACAACAACCCCCATCATGAATAGTGACTGGTTGTCAATCACAAAAAGGTTACTTGACTTCCATCACTAAAGTGACTGGCGATGTGACTTGTGGGCCGCACTTTAATTCAAAACGCAAGTGGGCCCGCAAACACATTCCGGGCTCGGGTTCATTAATTCTGAATTAACGGACTTTCCATTGCGATGTAATTAAATCAAATTTAATTAAATAATTATGCCTAGCAAAATTACTATTCACATTGCTCGCGAATTAATTCTAAATTAATTCGTTAGCCCGAATTAAAATCCAATTTCAATTCCGCGTCGAAATCTAATTTCGTTTAATATATCAAATGTATTATTTTATCGATTAATTCCAAATTAATCGTTCTCTCTCTTTAACTAGTATTTTATCCTAGATAAAATCTCTCCGTAATTGATCCAAGATTAATTATGCTCGAATCATACGTCATCGGTGAATCTTCGGGAAGCAACCCAAGAGATCCATGGATATGTTGGTATTAAATCCGATCGTCGGACTATCCGAACACGTACATACATCGTACTATGTTTTTACCGATTTACAAGACATGGTTGGCTTCTAGCAAAGCACCGTGCCTACCCAATTCTCCAGAAATATTCTTAAAGGAATATATAATCTATGCCAAGCGTAGTATACGTAGTATTGCTTATTACGATCCAGTATCAGATGTCACATGCAAGGCCTGGGGCTAGAATAGTGTCTGCCCCGTACGAAGCATATATCGGATTACAAGCAACTAGTCTCTTTAATCGGATAATCATGACCATGTCATAATATCCCGATGGTTGCAACCATTTAGAGTACAAGTTATGTTTCCTTGCGTGATCATCATCTCCATATGACTGAAGTGATACTTCCATCTTGACATCACACCCAATACACTACGATTCTCAATAAACCCAGAAGAGGCGTACATAGAACCTGTTAAAGTCCTGGACGACCAAAACCAAACCGTATTGATTGTCGCAAGTACTAGCGATGCAATTCTCAGGTTAAGACCAAATACACCTATCCTGATGCGGATTCCCATAGACACATAGTCATGCTACCAATGGGATTCTGCGGGGTCTATCCAGAGCGAAGCTGTTTCCGTACCATCGGTAAACACAACCTCCTATCACACTTGCATAAGTATTCAATACTTAAATATATGAGAACTATACCGTTACGCTTCCATAACACGCACAAGTACAATACTAGTCTATTCAACATTATCGATGTCCAATCTCGATAATGCTACGACTAGGGATATTTAATGATTAAACCTTAATGGATTGATACTGTCTCATATCTTATAATCCGGAACTAATCATAAGGACTTTTATCATTTATATATTTAAGTAATCAAATTACAAAATGATAAAATGTAATTTCATTGTCACATAGTTAATTTGTACAAAAACCACAATGTCTTTTACAAATAGTGATGCTATGGGTCATAATTGTCTAACAAAAATATCAGTAGATCGAGACTTAGCTTCTCTTCTTCGTGTACTGACACTTTGGCCGCTCTCTTGGTTGAGGCATTGTGCATGGTCTTCTCAGATGAGCTTGTAATTTTTTTGTTAATATTTAAGAATTACAAAATTAAATCAATTGGAGAATTGAAAATGATAGATATGGAATGAGAGAATTAAGAATGAGAGAATTATTAGACAAATGAATTATGGTACTTATAGATTATTTGATTAATTTTATGATGTCTAAATTTCCCCTTAACGTAGCTGTTTTATTACTGTTATTGAGGATTATTTAGATATTTTTAAAATATAAAAAAAAAATTATTTGGTAGGGAGCCAAACGACTCCATGCTTCTACCAAAACTAATGGCTACTAGTTGTTGGTAACGATTCCAACCACAACTGTAACGATTCTGGTTGGAACAGTATTACCTTATGGTACCTTGAACCGTAAGGTTCCAACGGTTCCGATTGGAACCGTTAGAACATTCCAATTTCTTCGGTTCAGCTAAGGTAGAACAGTAGCTGAACCGGAATGAACTAGTTTTGGTTTTGGAACTGAATCTGGAAGGAACCGGAAGCATCCGGTTCTTTCCCGTTTAGTTTCAATTCCGAACCGGAACCAACGGTATACTCTAACATATGTGGGACAACCTCAAATCTCTAGCTATCTAAAATTTGGTTTTCTACCATGTCATATCTGATATGGAGTCGTGGAAACAACATTGGATGAAACTCTATTCAGTATTTAGGCAACAGTAAGTAAAGCATAACCAAAATGGTAATATGGAGTATCTGTATAGTTCATCATAGATCGAACCATATCCAATAAAGTCTGATTTCTCCCATCGGACATACCATTATGTTGAGGAGTTCCTGGTGGGCTATATTGGGTAAGAGTCATATTCTCCTTTAAATAATATTTAAACTCTTCGATAATGAATTAACCACCTCGATCTGATAGAAGGCATTTGATAAATTTTCCAATTTGTTTTTCAACTTCATTTCATAATATTTTGAACTTTTCAAATATTTCCAATTTATGTCTCATCAAATAAACTTATCCAAATCATGACTTATCATATGTGAAAATCACGAAATATGTCGAACCGTCATGAGTGACATGATCTAATGGACCGCACACATCATTGTATACAAGTTCCAATAAACCATAAGCACGATGTCCAACACCAAGGAATGACATCTTTGTCATTTTCCCTTGGATGAATGACTCATAAATCGGATAAGGATCTAATGTAAGATCTTCATATCAAACCATCATTAACCAATTTCGATAGATGTCTAACACCCATATGGCCCAACCTCATATGTCATAATTCATTTTTATTTAATTCATACATCTTCCTTTTATTTTCCTAAATATTAAAAGCATCTTCATTTATTTCCAAAACATAATGACTGTTAAATAAAGAACATTCACATATCAAAAAGTTATCTTTATTATATAAATTTAAAGTACCATATTTAATATTTACGTTATATCATTATCTATCCAATACATGTAAGGATATAATCAGTCTAATTAGAGAGAGTACAAAATAACAGTCATGTTAAACTATTTTACATATATTATTGAGATCTAACAAAACTGTCACTATGGCTTGGACGTCCAAAGTCTCGCCATTGCCAACTCAAAGTTGGATCTCCCCACTGCTAAGCCTTTTTCTAACCTTCATGTCTTGTAAGGAGTTAAAAATATATGAGTTGGACTGTCGTTGTCTAACACCCAACCACTATTTACATCTATGGTAAAAGAGATGTAAATAATGATAGGAAAAATAAAAAACGTACTTGAGGGTGATGTTTTTCCTTTCAAATCTGGACAATCAAGCTTCCAATTACTAGAATTCTTACAATGTAGACATCATCGCGAGGTACCTTTGGTGTTGCAGATTGGATTTTGCGGGTTTCTTGGATTTTTTCTTTGAAATCTTATTCTTACCATTTTTCACTTTCTTCGACTTCCCAGAAGTCTTCGAAGTACTCACTCCACCATGGAGGTATAAACTAGGGTTCATTTTCTTCAAATCTTACTCTACCGTACATAATATATTATGAAGCTCTTCATATATGGCTTTCATCGAATGCATGTGAAAATTTAACAAAACACCACTATATATATCGAGCAGAAAAGATAGAATCAGATTTTGGCCAAGCTCTTCAAATATCGGATATGCTCAATCTTATTCAAAACATTAATGCTAATAGCTCCTCTATCTTTGAGAGAAACATGGAATAGCTCTTTAGACCTCTAATATATTTCAATCTCTTGATTTGCTTCGAACAACTGCTTCAGTGTTCTTATAATGCTCCAAGCACTAGACACATATATGTATTGTTTAAGCAAATTAGGAACCATTGACCCTAAAATATAGGAATTCACCTTCAGGTTATCATCCTTATATTTTTCAAACCTCCCCCATTCCTCGAGAGTCGAATCAGGATCAATATTGATGGGCAATAGATTGAGAGTCATATAACTCAATTGATATGACTCATGTTGGAGTTGGTGCTCAGAGCGTCAATCCGAATAATATATTGTACATTATATTTTATTATTTATTAATAAAATAACTATATTTTCATTTCAAAGCTTATTAACGGTAATGTCATTATGCATATTAGATTGATATATATAATATGCTGAAAATGACATCGATCTTATAATAGTCATGTAGTAATACTAGGACTCTGGGTGGTCCACAATGAGATAATATTACTATTATAAACTATTCTTAAAGTAAATATTCCTAATCGTTGGTTTTGGAATACGGTCGGTTTCCTATAACCTCGAAGACTAGCAGATGTCATATATTGGAATTGGAGTTCCAATGGTTTAACTGGATATACCATGAGTTTTGGAAGTTCGTATAGACATGTGGGTATTCGTTGGAGTGAATACTGAATGACTCACAAGTGATTCCTAATAGTTGGAAGTACACACCACCGTCAATATGAATCTTCTCGAGTCGAGTAGCATATGTGATCCTTCGACTATATGATAACATTGATTTTTTTTGTGATCCTCCACACTTTGATGTTATATATGTCAGAGAAATTTCATGGTATGACCATTAGATGTTCGTTGGGTGTGGAACGATACACTCGTTAATCAAGTACGTATCAAGATAGGATCTGTCGGCCAGTATGTGTACCATTAAGGGTTTATGTGTCAATGTGTGTAAGTCACGATTCTTAAGACTTTACGTAAGTCCCACAATATGAAGTGTACTCGTTGAGCACTTGGGTAGCCGATTATTTTTTATAATAAATAATATTTGATATTATAATTATCAACCTAAGATAATTAAGTGTTATTGGATGGGCTATATATACATGTATTTTTAATATTTTCATTAATCAATAAAATCGCAATCTTTATTATACGTGTCTTACATAACTTATATGAATCATCAACACTGTAATAAAGCCCTTGGAGTAATAAGACGATGGCTTCCACGCCTTATGAGAATCATTACTCTTAAATGTTCATAGTCATAGTTTTGTGAATAATTTGGGCGTTCACAAAGCGGAGAGACTAGCATGATGATATGATCCGCCCTTAAGTGGGGTAGCCGATCTCATAGGCTACTAACGGAGATCCGTCCGCTTGGTGTATCACATGAATGCATGAATTGCTCGTGTCCATCGAACTTACCGCTGAAAGTTTTCATATGAAGTGTTTATCCCATGTGTCTTTGAGAACTTTCATGTATCGATTATATGACTAGTCCTTACACTTGAGGTCTTTACAATCTTATGTGTGAATCAAATAACTTTGACATTCTCCTTCCCCGGTTCAAAAGATCCGGTCATATGGGTATGATTGGGTCATTTGTTGAAACACATGAAGTTTGTAAAGATACAACAGAGAATCGCCACTCTCTCGGATAATATTTTCTTATAAAAGTAGTATTCCAGTTCGCGGGTTGATATGTGTGATCAGTGCTTGAGAATATGGCCACAGCGGAAGAATCATGTGAGATTCTTGGGTTAACACGATTCATGACACTATCAACATCATACCTTTGACCATATGGGTAGACACTTTACGTACCATAAGTCAATAGGTGGGGATACAGTGAGGCGATGGACCGTATCATATGTAAATCGCATACATAATGGGTATATATATATTTCCTTCTCATTTGGGGGCCTTGGCATGTTGCTAGATGTCAACCTTGGTCATTGAAATCGAACGACCATCTGATCGGAGGATAATTTATGTTCGATTAAATTATCACGATTCATTTCATGTCCAACTTGAGGGGAACCCAAAAGGTCACACACAACAATTTGAAATCAATGGTTAACAGTGCACAGTACAAATATAACAACATATATGATTGCTGTAGGAATTGTTCCTAAATGGTTCAATGTGTTTAATTATTGAAAAGATCATTTATGAGGTTCCATAGTGGCTTAAGGATTGGTGAATGAAGATATGGGCACTTTGGGAATTGGTATAAAAAAAATTAAAAAATAAAAATTACTATTCACGTGAATAATAATGTGAATAGTAAAAAAAAATTTAATTTGTTTTGAATTCCAATTCGGCCCAAACTCTTATTAGGGTTTTATAATCTCATTAAACCACTAAATTAAGATCCAATGGCTAAGATTAAATTAGCTTTTATCCCACATCGGATTTTTAATTAATTTTGTTGTCTTTGGAGCACTATATAAACCCAAAGAATTCTTTACATATTTGCTACACCAAACCTTTCATATATTGGGTTTATATAAGTGAGCAACTCTAAAGTTTAAGAGTAAGCCACTGATTTTGAGGATCCTTAAGTCTAATTGAAAGTTTTGAGGTATTTGCCTAGGCTAGCACCAAGGGCAAAATACCCGTGCACTCAAGGCGTAGTCTTGCCGTTGAGTTTTGGCTTTGGTGTGTGCATCTTTGGAGGCCACACACTTGTGTGGCTCTTTGGAACGTGGAAGAGCTTGCTGAGTTCGAGAAAAGCTTGTAGATTGGAGGGAGGAATAGAGGAGTCTACGGTTCAAGTAAGTTTTTTTCTTTCTTTATTTTAATTAGAGTTCTTATGATAGTTAGCATGTTTAGGTTTATGTTCTTTGCATGTTTTATGAGTTTTATGCTTAGAATATATAGTAACATGCCTATGCTTGTAGAATAATCAAAACAAATGGGTCTTGGGCAAAGGGAAAGCGGCATAATAATTTTAATTTTCCGCTGCGCACTCGCGGCCGCTTCCCAACAGTGGTATCAACGCGCCGTTTTTGTTTTGATTAGTTCTCACTCATTTGAACTCGAAATTGGGTGTTTAAAAGCTCGTTGGAAAGCTATCACCCTGAACTTAATTTTAGACACAATTTTTGCATGATTTGGTTAAGATTTGAATTGTGAAATTGCATTTAAAGTTCACGCGTCTGCAGAAAAACGTGAATAGTAAATTTATTTGAATAAAATAAAATGAAATATCATAATGAAATATTAATCAAAGTTATTTAATACCTAAAATAATTCCAACATATTAAAACTCATATGCTTGATGATTCTATGTATGATTAGAATTGGCATGATTATTTTAGGGTGCAAGCATCTATAGACTTTCTAAGAAATAGAGAGTGTATTGCTTATCCCTTAGCTAAGTAATTATTCTGTGATGAACTTAGAGATTTATTACCTTTAAGGCTAATAAATATAAATCACTTGTTTATAATAAAAGACATTATAAAAGATACAAGTGGGGTGGGACCAAGGCGTTAATAAAACTTTCCAAACTAAAGTTAATTTAACCAAAGGTATTACTAGAGTTAGATAATGATTTGGTGTCTTCCTTCACTCACTACCTTTTTATAGCCAAAAGCAAAAGCTGTGAAGACATCTAGATAATCATTTACTCAAGGCATACCTTAAAGCATATTTAAAGTGTTGGACTAATTTGGAGGATCTATTGTTTATTCCTGTCACTAAGGCAATAAGAGCCTAAGAGGTAAGGGTATTTAAGAGAGTTCGCTTCACCCTCCCTCTGGAGAATTTTCAATGGAGGAATCCATTTGACAGTTATTCACTTAAACTTGCTAAAATCGTCAATAATAATTTAAGTCTAAAATTTGCCTCCCATTGTAAAGTATAGACCCAAAGGGCTTAAACCGTATTGGCAAGACTAGGCTTTACCAGACTGACCAATACCAATTTGTCCCTAAATCATACTATTGACAATGGTTTGACTTTTATGAGTCATAAGACGCAGCGACCCTTAGGCGTGGTCTTATAACTTAATGGCAAAGATTGGGTGTCCACAAGGACTAGCATAAGCCAATGATCAAGGAATTGTGATTTATATCATAAATTGGTTGGGAACCTACCTAATTATCATATTTTATAACGACCGGCCCTAGTCGGAGTTATGAAATGATGATAATGGGATCCTTGCCCACAAGAAATCCATCATATTGGGGTTGATGCGATTTTCTTAAAATTTTAAAACAATTGAGTGGGAGCAACTTCATAATATTAAAAGCCCATGTTATTATGAAACATTAATGAAAATATATTCCTAATTTTAACATTTTCTCTTAACAGGTAGGTTAAAATATTTCACAAACATTCAAATGGAAAACAGAGTATCACTTCATTCCATCATTGATGAGCATAAGCTCAAATGTGACAACTACAATTACTGGTTTAGAAACCTTAAAATTGTCTTACGACAAGAAAGATTTTCTATGTTCTTGAAATACCATTTCCCCCTGAACCCGCAGAAGATGCTGACCAAGATACATTTGATGCTTGGAAGAAACACGTCGATGATGATGAGCAAGCAGTTTGCATAATGCTTGGCTCTATGTCGGATGAACTTCAGAAAGCTCACGAAGGTATAGATGCTCAAACTATCATCTTTCACTTGAAGGAGTTGTATGCAACTTCCGTTCATACCGTGAGATTCCAAGTGTCATGTGTCTTATTCCAAACAAGGTATAAGGAAGGATCTGTTAGTGGACATGTGCTTAAGATGATTGGCCATATAGAAAAATTGGCCAACCTCAGGTTCATCATGGATCATGAGATAGGTCACGATCTAATTCTTCAGTCCTTACCAAAAGAATTCTCTAACTTTATTATGCAGTTTCATCTGTCTGATAAAAAATCTATTTTAGCAGAATTGCACAATCTGATAAAGCAAGTAGAATAGTACTTGAAACCGGAGCTTAAAAGCTCCGTCATGCTTACGGGTACGGACCTGAAGCCACGAGGCCCAAAGAAAAATAAGGCCAAGGCCAAGGCTCCAGATCACCTAAAGCCCAATGGTAAGATGGAGAAGAAAATGGGAAAAGGGAAATGTTTCTTTTGTGGAAAGAATGGTCATTGGAAGAAAGACTGCAGATCCTTGAAAGCCAAGAAAGCTAGGGAAGTCCAAAAGGCCAAAATCCCAATGCTTCAGGTATGTTGTATATGATTGAACTATATTATCAAAACTCTGAACCTTCTACTTGGGTGCTTGACACCGGTTGTAGGACTCACTTGTGTAACAATGTGCAGGGCTTGAGAAACCGTAGGAGACTCCGTCATGGGGAGGTTGACTTACGCATGGGTAATGGAACAAAACTGGTTGCATTGTGCGTGGGGACTTATTCATTAGTTTTGTCGAATGGTTTAGTTTTAGACTTAGAAGATTGTGTTTATGTACCTTCTCTAGTAAAGAACATCATTTCAATTTCTTCTTTATTTAATAAAGGCTTTTCATGCCTAATAAGTTGTAATGAATGTTCTATTTATTTCAATGAAATAAAATATGGAGATGGTATTTTGAATAATGGTATCTATATCTTACAAACTAACAAAGAATATTCAACCTCTAATATATACAACGTTAACTCGAATAATCTCAATGAATCACTTCTATGACACAGTCGCTTAGGTCATATCAACAAGATTAACTAAGCTACATAAGGATAGGTATTTCAAACCCTTCAAATATAAACCTTATGGAACTTGTGAGTCTTGTTTACTTGGTAAAATGACCAAATTATCCTTCAAAGGTAAATGACAGCGTGCAGTGGAGACATTAGAACTCATACACTCTGATGTATGCGGACCAATGTCAGTCACCGCTAGAGGTGGATTCTCCTATTTCATTACCTTTATCGATGATCACTCGCGATATGGGTATGTGTACCTTATGCGGTACAAATCTGAAGCCTTTGAGAAATTCAAAGACTTCAAAACTGAAGTAGAAAACCAGTTTAATAAAAGTATTAAGTCACTAAGGTCTGACGGAGGTGGTGAATACTTAAGCAATGAATTTCAAGATTACTTGACAGAAAATGACATTGTTTCCCAGTGGACTCCTCCGGGAACTCCACAGCATAATGGGGTCTCCGAAAGGAGAAATCGGACATTATTAGATATGGTCCGATCAATGATGCCAGACACGGATCTACCTCTTTCATTTTGGGATCTTGCTTTAGAAACTACAACATTACTACTAAACCAAGTTTCTTCCAAGACTGTTAGTCAAACATCATATGAGTTATGGTCTGGGAAACGTCCTAGTCTTAGTTATCTAAGAGTTTGGGGATGTGACGCATATATCAAGCTCACACAAACTAAAAAATTGGATGATAGGGTAGTTAAATGTAAGTTTGTAGGATATGCCTTGAACTCAATAGCATACATGTTCTACGTCCCAAATGAACAAAGAACATTTGTCTCACGAAATGCTAAATTTCTAGAGAATGAATTCCTTCTCAAGAAATATAGTGGGAGTAGATTTGACCTCGATGAGGTACAAGAAGAACAAACTAACATAGAACTAAACCCCAGGCCCCTCAAAAGGGTAGAGACAGAACAACCACAAGGTTATGAACTCAGAAGGTCTGGTAGGGAAAGACTTGAGCCTGAAAGATATGGTTTCCATATTGATGAGAAACATGATTAGGTCATTGATAATGACGATCCCACCAGTTATGACGAAGCAATGCGTGACATTGATTTAGTCAAGTGGCTTGAGGCCATGAAATCCAAAATAGACTCTATGTATCAGAATCAAGTCTGGGACTTGGTAGATACACCTGAAGGGATAAAACTCATAGGCTGCAAGTGGATTTACAAGCATAAAACTGATGCAGAAGGTAACATCCAAACCTATAAGGCTAGGTTGGTGGCGAAAGGTTATAGACAAATCCAAGGAATTGACTATGACGAAACCTTCTCGCCTGTTGCAATGATAAAGTCCATTCGAATTTTACTGGCAGTTACACACTTTGATTATGTGATTTGGCATATGGATGTCAAAACAACTTTCCTTAATGGGAACCTCATAGAGGAAGTCTATATGACACAACCTGAAGGGTTTGCATCTAAGGATGATCATAATAAAGTATGCAAGCTTAAACGATCCATTTATGGACTTAAGCAAGCCTCCAGAAGTTGGAATATACGATTTGATGAGACAATCAAAGAATTTGACTTCATCAAAAATGTAGACGAGCCTTGTGTTTATAGGAAAAGTAGTGGGAGTGCTGTTTTATTTCTTGTATTATATGTCGATGACATATTAATCATCGGGAATGTTATTCCGATTATGCAAGCCACCAAGCAATGGTTATCTCACAATTTCTCCATGAAAGATTTAGGAGAAACATCCTACATCCTCGGCATTAAGATCTACCGTAATAGATCTAAGAGGTTGCTAGGACTTTCTCAATCAACATACATAGATAAAGTTTTGAAAAGATTCAAAATGGAAGATTCCAAAAGAGGTAATTTACCTACTTGTCATGGAATCAAATTATCTAAGGAGCAATGTCTACATACTCCTTCAGATAGAGAGCATATGAGTAGGATCCCAACGAGCATGTATCAGGCAAATCCTGGTGAGCAACACTAGGTTGCTGTCAAAACAATCCTCAAGTATATGAGAAGAACTAAGGATGTGTTCTTGACATACGGAGATTGTTCTGAGATGAAAGTCATTGGTTACTGTGATGCGAGCTTTCAGACCGATAGGGATGACAACATATCGCAAACAGAATATATGTTTACTTTAAATGGCGGTGCTGTAAGTTGGAAAAGCAAAAAGCAGTCAACTACAGTGGACTCCACCACTGAAGCCGAGTATATTGCAGCATCTAGGCAGCTAAAGAAGCAGTCTAGATAAAGAAGTTCATCACGGAACTGGAAGTGCTTCCCGCGATAAAGAATGGTGTCACGATGTACTGTGACAACATGGGCACCATTGCTCAATCAAAGGAACCAAGGTCCCACCAGAAATCCAAGTATGTACTCAGGCGATTTCATCTCATCAGGGAGATTGTTGAGAGAAAAGAAGTTATTATAGAGAAAATACCCACAGAAGATAATCTTGCATATTATCTTACTAAAGGGCTGACTCAACAAAAGCATGATAGGCACACCCGAGAGTATGGTGTCCAGATTCATACTAGTTGGCTATAGTGCAAGTGGGAGATTGTTAGGGATATGCCATATACCCAACTTGTAGATGGGCTATATGTACATGTATTTGTAATATTTTCATTAATTAATAAAATGGAAATCATTATTATATGTGTCTTACATAACTTATATGAATCATCAACACTGTAATAAAGCCCTTGGAGTAATAAGACGATGGCTTCCATGCCTTATGAGAATCATTGCTCTTAAATGTTTCTAGTCATAGTTTTGTGAATAATCTGGGTGTTCACAAAGCGGAGAGACTAGCATGATGATATGATCCGCCCTTAAGTGGGGTAGCCGATCTCATTTGGTACTAGCGGAGATCCATCCATTTGGTGTATCACATGGATGCATGAGTTGCTCGTGTCCATCGAACTGACCGCCGAAAGTTTTCATATGAAGTGTTTATCCCATGTGTCTGTGAGAACTTTCATGAATCGATTATATGACTAGTCCTTAGACTTGAGGTCTTTACAATCTTATGTGTGGATCAAATAACTTTGACATTCTCCTTCCCCGGTTCAAAAGATCCGGTCATAAGGGTATGATTGGGTCATTTGTTGAAACACATGAAGTTTGTAAAGATACAACAGAGAATCGCCACTCTCTCGGATAATATTTTCTTATAAAAGTAGTATTCCAGTTCGCTGGTTGATATGTGTGATCAGTGCTTGAGACTGTGGCCACATCGGAAGAATCATGTGAGATTCTTGGGTTAACACGATTCATGACACTATCAACATCATAACTTTGACCATATGGGTAGACATTTTCTGTACCCTAGGTCAGTAGGTGGGGATACAGTGAGGCGAGAGACCGTATCATATGTAAAACGCATACATAATGGGTATATATATCTTTCATTCTTATTTGGGGGCCTTGGCATGTTGCTAGATGTCAACCTTGGTCATTGAAATCGAACGACCATCTGATCGGAGGATAATTTATGTTCGATTAAATTATCACGATTCATTTCATGTCCAACTTGAGGGGAACCCAAAAGGTCACACACAACAAAGTCGAAATCAATGGTTAACACTGCACAGTACAAATATAATAGCATATATGATTGCTGTAGGAATTGTTCATAAATGGTTCAATGTGTTTAAATATTGAACAGATCATGTATGAGGTTCTATAGTGGCTTAAGGATTGGTGAATGAAGATAGGGGCACTTTGGGAATTGGTATAAAAAAAATACTATTCACGTTAATACTAACGTGAATAGTAAATTTTTTTTTAATTTGTTTCTAATTCCAATTCGGCCCAAACTCTTATTAGGGTTTTATAATCTCATTAAACCAATAAATTAAGATCCAATGACTAAGATTAAATTAGCTTTTAACTCACATCGGATTCTTAATTAATTTTGTTGTCTTTGGAACACTATATAAACCCAAAGAATTCTTTACATATTTGCTACACCAAACCTTTCATATCTTGGGTTTATATAAGTGAGAAACTCTAAAGTTTAAGAGTAAGCCACTGATTTTGAGGATCCTTAAGTCTAATTAACTAGAAGAACCTCGAGTTAAAAGTTTTGAGGTATTTGCCTAGGCTAGCACCGAGGGCAAAATACATGTGCACTCAAGGCGTAGTCTTGCTGTTGAGTTTTGGCTTTGGTGTGTGCATCTTTGGAGGCCACACACTTGGGTGGCTCTTTGGAACGTGGAAGAGCTTGCTGAGTTCGAGAAAAGCTTGTAGATTGGAGGGAAGACTGGAGGAGTCTACGGTTCAAGTAAGTCTTTTTCTTTCTTTATTTTAATTAGAGTTCTTATGATAGTTAGCATGTTTAGGTTTATGTTATTTGCATGTTTTATGAGTTTTATGCTTAGAATATATAGTAACATGCCTAAGCTTGTAGAATAATCAAAACAAATGGGTCTTGGGCAAAGGGAAAGCGGCATAATAATTTTAATTTTTCGCTGCGCACCCGCAGCCACTTCCCAGCAGTTGAAATTAGGCTAATGAATTGTGTATAGATGCTTTAGAAGCATAAACACAATATGCTTGTAATTGGGTCAAATATGTTCACGTTGGACATGAAATATTAATTAGAATTTGGAACTCTTTATGATAGCTTGGAGTTATGGCTACCATTTTAGAATCACTTAACTACCTTTGAACGACATAGAATTGTTCATGAGTCATTTTATTGTGAGATTCTATTTTGGTTTATGTTTTGATTCAAAGAAATACATATATGTATTTAGAATATATGAATGTTTGTTTTATAACATATGTTGATGTTGGTTAGATGTTAAAATTGGATTTTAGGTGTATTGAAGTGTTTGGAGAAAATTGAAAGTGTTTTGGATTGGATTTTTGGCAAATTTGCTCACTGCCAATATTTTACATAGTGCGGCATCGCGACTATGATCTGTGTCGTCGCGACACTCAAATTTTAGAGCTGAGGGCATCGTAACGCTAACCCTTGGGAGTCGCGACTCCTAGCTCTCGCAGATTTGGCATTGCGACTCCACAACCTACGCGACGCGACGTGCTGAGACCTATTGCATGCGTTGAAATTTCATTTTCTCTGTTCCAGAGTTTCCGGACTTCGATTTAGTCCCCGTGTTTTCCTACAGACTCATAACGAAATTTATTTTTCAATAAAAAAATTTAAAAATACACATATGCTTGATATCCATTGGTTAGACCCACTTCCACTGCGCGGGACATTGATCCGACCTTAGGGGTTCCACATCTGCCCCAACAGAATGGTATCAATGCAGATCTTAACCACGCACTTAACCACACAACACATGTGTTTTGAATCTATTCCACTGTAATTTTAATTTAATTATACATAAGTCATATTAGATATGCATTACATGTTTTTAAATTAAAATTTTAATTTTAACCCAAGCATGTTAATGACTTGATTTTCATAAGTCTCTCTTGATTATGTGATTATTTTATTTTAAGTAATAATATTAGTAATGTTGGAGCATTATTAGATAGTCTCTCTAGTCAATACGAAGATGAATGAGTTCTTACTACTTATGTCCAAGGCCTTCATTATTATAAGGGTATAAATGATCGGAACTTATGTCGCTTCGGTAAAATATTAGATATAATGTGATGAGTTAACGTAGTCACCTAATACCATCATTATTGTGAGGGTGTACTTACGAAGCTCATTAGTGCATATTGACAAGTATACATCTGGAACACGTCTTAATCCAATACCGTTATTATTGTGAGGATAATAAATGGTTCTGGACAAAACTTAAGAGTCACATGAATGTCATTGACCTTGTAGGTCTGCCTAATGAGTTTATGAAGACCAAGACTGTGATTATTGTGAGGCTGGAGTAAATTTCATGGGATTTACTTCCTGCTATGAAATTTTGATAGTCAAATTTCTATTTTTCATTAAGGGAGATTACAAAATTACGTAAAGTAGTAGGATGGCACTAATAGATTTAAAATCCACAATAATATTAGTGCTTTTATATTGAAATGAAAAATGTTCTACTAGTGTTTAATTGTTGTCTTGTTGATGGCTGCCAAAAATCCATTAACGTGACTTTTGGATTCTAACAAACTGAAAGGAGTCGAGAACTATTTTGAATGGGAAATGAACATCCGCTTTGTCTTTGAGTTCGAAAAGTTGAGCTATATGATGATCAATCAATTTCCTTTTGAAATCGATCCTGACACTACTCCTGAAGAGCGAGAAACTTTTGAAAAATGGAAGGATGGTAACCTAAGGGTGAAATCCTACATTTTAATATCAATGGTTCCAAATTTTCTCAAACATTAAATAGAGGTACCAGATGCTTTGAGTATTAAGAGAACACTCAAGGAGTTGTTTGAGGTAAATTAAAAAATAGAGATATATCGGAGGTCTAAGGAATTGTTCCATGCCACACTCAAGGATGGAGGAGCAGTCAGCATTCATGTTTTGAACATGATCGACCGAATTTGAATGACGGTACCATTCGGATTTGCACTAAGCAAGTGGGAGTTTGTTGGAGTTGGTGCTTAGAGGGCCAATCCGAATAATGTATTCTATATTATATTTTATTATTTATTAATAAAATAACTACATTTTCATTTCAAACCTTATTAATGGTAATGTCATTATGCATACTAGATTGATATATATAAATATGCTAAAAATTACATCGACCTTATAATAGTCATGTAGTAATACTGGACATTGGGTGGTCCGAAATTGTTATAATATTACTATTATAAACTATTCTTAAAGTAAATATTCCTAGTCGTTGGTTTTGGAATATGGTTGATTCTCATAACCTAGAAGACTAGCACATATCATATATTGGAATTGGAGTTCCAATGGTTTAACCCAATATACCATGAGCTTTGAAAATTCATATAGACATGTGTGTATTCGTTGGAGCGAATACTGAATGACTCACAAGTGATTCCTAATAGTTGGAAGTACACACCACTGTCAATAGGAATCTCCTCGAGTCGAGTACCATATGTGATCCTTTGACTATAGGATAACATTGATTTTATGTGTGATCTTCCACACTTTGATGCCATATATATCAGAGAAATTTCATGGTATGACCGCTAGATGTTCGTTGGGTGTGGAACGATTCACTCATTAATCAAGTGCGTATCAAGATAGGATCTGTAGACCTGTATGTGTACCATTAGGGGTTAGGTGTTAATATGAGTAAGTCATGATTCTTAAGACTTTGAGTAAGTCCCACAATATGAAGTGTACTCGTTGAGCACTTGAGTAGCCGATTATTTTTTATAATAAATAATATTTGATATTATAATTATCAACTAAGATAATTAAGTGTTATTGGATAACATTGATTTAATTTGACCTAATTAAATTAATTGGATTAATCCAAAATTACACAAGGGCTTTGTCGTAATTTCATAAATATCTCTACCATTTGAGTATATTTTGGCAATTACAAATATGTAATAATAGGTGTATTTGGCTTGATTTAATTGGGTTAAATCAAAGTGGTAGACATGTAACTAATCCATTAATTAAATTTGTCTTGATTTAATTGGTTTAAATCAAAGTGGTAAACAAATGTGATTTGTCACAGCTAATTATACTTATTTGGATAAATTAGATTAAACCCACATAAAATTTGATTAGAACTTTTATTAATTAAAAATTACATAAGTTTTAATCAAGCTTAAGAAAACTAAAACAAGTAAGAGTTAGAGAAATTAGCCTAAGTAAGAGAAATGTTTAGAGAGGCTTTGGAAGATATCTACAATATTTCAGCAAGAAGAAATCAAGATTGGATCTTAGAGTGAAGCTTGCTAGCATTCGAATCAAGATTGGACCTTGGAATCATGCTTGCTAACTTTGGAAGTTCTTCACAATATTTCAACAAGGAGAAGTAAATTGGATCTTTGTATCAAGGTTGCTAGGTAAGTTTGATCTTTTCCAAATCTATATTTTTCATTAGTGAGTAATCATTAGTGAGACATATAGTGATGAGTTATATAGTTGATGCATAAGAATAGAGCTTAAAGTTGAAATTAGGCTAATGAATTGTATATGGATGATTTAGAAGCATAAACACAATATATTTATAATTGGGTCAAATATGTTCATATTGGACATGGAATATTATTTAGAGTTTGGAACTCTTGATGATAGTTTGGGGTTATGGCTACCATTCTAGAATCATTTGACCACATTTGAATGACCTAGAATTGTTCATGAGTCTTTCATTGTGAGATACTATTTTGGTTTATGTTTTGAATCAAAGAAATACATTTATGTATTTAGAATACATGTATTTTTATTATATAACATATGTTGATGTTGGTTTTGATGTTAAAATTGGATTTTAGGTGTATTGAAGTGTTTGGAGAAAGTTGGAAGTGTTTTGGATTGGATTCAAGGAAAATTTGCTCAGTGCCAACATTTTACATAGTGCGGCATTGCAACTCTAATCTCTGGTGTCGCAATACTCAACTTTTAGAGCTGAGGGCATCGCGATGCTAAACCTTGGGCGTCGTGACTCCGAGCTCTCGCAAATTGGGAGTCGCAATGCCCAAACCTGTGCGTTGTGACGCGCTGAAAGTTCATTTTCAACGTTTCGATTTGGTCCCCGTTTTTCCTACGGACTCGCAAAGAAATAAACTCACTTCCGCTGTGTGGGGCACCGATCCGATCCTATAGGTTTCACATCTGCCCCAACAACTCTAAAATAAGGCGAATGTTCATTTCCCATTCGAAATAATTCTCGATACCCTTCAACTTATTGGAATCCCAAATACGCGCTAATGGATTTGCGGCTGCCACAGCTGCAAGATAACAAATATTAGCAGAACCTTTTCATATCAACATAAAATACTAATATGATTATGGATTTTAAATCTATTAGTGCCCTCCTATTACTTTATGTAATTTCGTAATATTCCTTAACAGAAAAATAGAAATTTGATAATAAAATTTCATAATGGGAAGTGAATCCCATGAAATTTACTCCAGCCTCACAATAATGACAGTTGATGAGTAGTAAAAATTGTACACTTAATAAAAGAAAAACTAATCATTTAACACTTATAATTTCATTAATCCCCTTAATTTAGCACATTTGTTAAATAATAATTATATTTATATTTTATTATGATTTTTATTTATTGTGTAGGTAAAATACTATTTTGAAAGCTCAACAAGAAAAATGGATATGAGATCTGAATTCCATGACCCACAAAACTCAAAAAGAGCATGACAGCTATATTCAAATTGCACTTGGAAAACATTCACCATACTTAGATTGGCGACAAAATGAGCTTATGATATATTTACTCACAAATGTATATTATTATTGTTGTTGTTGTTGTTGTTGTTATTATTATTATTATTATATATTTATATAATATATTTTAGAAGACCCACCAAGATTTTATATAAAAATATTTTATATATATTATAATGGAGGTCCCACCAAGATTTTATATATAAATATATATATTATTATAATATATTAATTAAATAAAAAAATTAAATCAATTGCTTTCCACCTTTCGGTGGAAAGCAATTGCCAGCTTGCAAATTGCAAGTCGTGCTTGCAATTTGCAAGTAAGGGAGGTGCGAGCACCTCTATAAATAGAGGTGCTCAACACCTCAGTTCCTTCAACCCGGATTCCATAGTTTTCTCTGAAAATTTATGGAGTTCTAACTCTTCTGTGTTTTATTTTTTTAAGCTTTCTTGTAATTTCTTTTTCCTCTAGTAATAAAATTATCAGTGTTTTAATTCAAATCATGAGTAGCTAATTTCATATTGCTGCGGTAAAAGGTAATTCTTTTAATATGAAAATATAGATTATTCTTATTTTATTATAATATATAAATTGTAATCTAAAGACTAATATTTAATTTAATTCTAAATTAATTATTGACAAACTTTGTTATCGTGATTTTATTTATTTGATATAATTGAGTACCTAACTGGATTCATTTTAGCCTCTATATCACTCAACTCATAATTAACATCCTTAGAGTAAGTGCGCTTACTCAAATTTTTCATATGTTCCTCTTATCTCAATAGACGTTCGTATCTAACTACGTTGGTGGTAAGCTGGAAAAGGTCCGAAAACTCTCTATCTTGAAATTTATTTTTTAAATCAAAGTTTAGGCAACTCTGAGAGATCTTCACAAATTCCTTTTCTGGCAGAGGCTTGAAGCATCTAATCCTGGCTGTTTTAAACCATTCTAGGAAGTTTTCGGCCCATTTTTTTGGTAACTATCTTAGGTTTGCTAAATCGGCCAGGGTAACTTCCGCCTTAGTCTTGTAAAACTGAGCGTGGAAAAGATATTTCATTTGATACCAATTTTCTACTGAGTTAGGTGGAAAATTAATAAACCAAGAGAAATCCATTCCTGTTAAGGAACTACAGAATAGCCTTAACTTATGAAAATATTTTGCCTCACAATACTGGAGAGTGAATATTCCTATATATTCCATTGTAGAAATTTCCCCTAATCTAGTGAATAAGGAAAACTTATGTATCTTATAATTCATTGGCCAAGGGTAGGCCATGTCAATCCAATCAGGATAAGTTTTTTTTTTTTATATCTAAGCCGTATTGGCCTAACCCGAAACCAAATTAGCTCTGGAAAATCTCGGCCATTGGTTCTCTTAACACGGCGGTGACATCAAATGACACTCATATTAGTGGTTGAGACCCATATATGGGTGGACCATTATACTGGTCTTTCCTTTGTGGACCTTGATGCAATACTCCTTCATGTTGGACCACGTTAATTGGTGGATTCCTGTCATTTGGTTCTAAAATTTGACTATTACCAACTTGAGAAGCGTTCCCCTATGGGGTGCGTCTAAGACATGTGCCCCTCGTGAAGGCAGGCCATTACTTGTCCTGCATTCTTACCCTCAATCACAAATCCTACAGTAAATTGATCGAGATTTTGGTCATTATTACCCCCACATGTACTACGCTAGGAGGCACATGGCCTCTTTATGGGAAAACACCCATACCCATGCATCTAGCCATTATGTCATTTAACGTACTCATATGTTTGACCATGTTCTCATAATACGAAGCGCTGGTTAAAATTAACTTATCCATATTATAATTGTTCAGAAGTATAACCTGTTCAACCACATCCTGAGTGAAATCGTCAAGCAAAGACCGCATCACATTAGAATTTAACTCCCTCATGGTCTCATATCAACCTTTTTTCTTCCAAGCCCTCAAAATGTCTCACTACAGCTTAGAGTAGTTTTGATTGGTTGCTCCAATCTCACTTCCTCTGTACTTGATCCAGTTTAAGTATTCATTTTCAGAGGCATCCCAATTTCCTTTCACCAAATCTTCCACTGTGGTCACCAAAAATTATTGACAGATAAATTTTATTTGCCGAAAGAGAGCGTGTTAGATTAAAACCTCTTGGAACAAAGTCCCATAAATGGGTATTTGATTTTATTAAGAAAAGCCTCCAATGGGCGCAAGCACACAACCCTAATTAGCTAACTAAGAAAAGAAAAGAAAATTACATTTACTCATAGAGTTTTTTTTATTTTTTCCTCCCTCTTCTTAAGCTTGACTTTGATCTTATATAGTGGAGAAGATAACTGCTTGAGCGGTTGTACCCCACGTTCTGTGACTCCTTATTTCTTCGTCTGCCATCTGCGATAACTGCTACAGTCGTGCCTCCAAATCGTGGTAACTGTCGAGTTGTGCTTCAAGATCATGATGTTCCCTTCAAGGTAACTGTTAAGAACGTGCCCCACTTTATCCAAATATCAAATCATGTTTGTACAATTGCTCATTGGTTTGGTTGTTACCTAGCTGATTAGGGCAATTCAATTACTAGGTCAATTGAACAATTCTTTTATTCTGGACGAGTACCATATGAACGATGTTATTTTCGCTGTCATTTAACTTTTTCACTTTTTGATTGTCAACAATTATTCATAGTTGAAATATTAACACGTTGTTTTTAATCGTAAATTTTTGAGCTATACTTGACAGACAAACCCCGGATTACTGCATTATTACATAATAATTGTATGGATATGACCTCTCTATAGGCTTTGAGTCACTAATATAAAGAAACATTGAAGTGATTAAACAAGTACGCAATTATGAAAATTGCTGACATTATGGTTTGTTTAACAAGTCAAGTTCAAGTCCAAAACATAATTATTTTAATTTTTATTTAATTTGAGGTTCGGTCAAATTCTGAGGCTCCTGTCCATCGATTGTTTAAATTTTAGGTCTAAAATTTAAAATAAAAAATCGCCCTATTAAAAAGTTGATTCAAATTTTATGATGATTTTTTTGTCTTGAATTTAGAATTGGAACAAAATCAAAATTGGCAAATCCTGGTTTGGTCCAGCATGTGTCACATCTAAGTATTTTCATGCACAAAACCAAAAGTACGTGAATATTATCAAATGCAAAAGGGAAATGATATACATACAAACTTTTTTTCCGAAAATTTTCCCTACTCCCTCACTGTAGCTACAATGAGCTACAGTAACTCATTATATCTACAGTGAGAGAGTAGGGAGGAAATTCGGGAAAAAAGTTTGTACGTTTATCATACATGATTATCAAATTGAGACAATATGACTTATGGAATGATTAAAACATCGATTTTTTTTTTCCTTGCAGAAGCTCCAAATGCAGATAGGGTTTTTTAATTTGGTGACCAAATCTGTAAAATGTGAGAATGAGGGCAAGAAGAATGTGCTACAAGCAACTGGGAAATTAGGATCTTCACTAAACAATTGCAACAACAATATATGATCTCAGCAATGCTAATTTATATACACAAAAATTGTTTGTATTTTTTTTTCTTTATAATTTTATAGGTGATAAAAGTTAATGAAATCCTCTAGTATCCCTGGATTGGTAGAGGGCTAAATTAGATTTGGCTTCAGGTAATAGAGCATCAATTGATGGTTCAGAAACCAAATGAGGTTGCTTTAATGACCATTCAAGTACTATTAGCACCTCTTCTTGTGCCAGTGTTTCACTACCAGGCTGGTTTGTTGCAATGTAACATAGCAGCATCAATGCAGGGGTTTGAACCATTTGTTCACCAAAATAAACAAGTTGAATCAAGTGCTTGATACCTCCTGCATTGATAATGGCATTTGAGTGAATCTCACTGAGGTAATTTTCAGTGGTTGCAAATTTGTTAAGTGCCACAGTTGCTTCCATTGTAACCTCAGGTTCCATTTCATCAAGCAGTTTCACTAACGGCGCAATGATTCTTGTTTCCGTTGCTCGAAAAGTCCTTGCTAAGTTCCCAATTGCCTTGATGCTGGGAATAAGAAGGTCTGAATCAGCCTTTTCTACAATGTGTAACAACTGATCAAGTACAGCTTTAGCAGCCGGTGAGGTGGGCTTGAACGCGGAGTGTCTCAAATCAGAATTTTTCTCAGCTACAGCTGTGATTTCCATCAATGCCATGGCTGAAAAATACTTAACATCTTCAGGACCCTTCTCCAACAACACTGCAAAGCATAGAAGCGCTCTTGACTCTGTTAAGTTTCGCGATATAGACACATTCCCCTTGGAGAGCTTCCATAAGGCCCTTGCAGCCATTGCCTTCATCTGTGCTTTAATCTCAGGTTTCTCCGATTCCCTCCCTCTAATACTTGTACCGTGTAAAACTTGTTGGTGTTGTTGCAACGCGTGTACATGACTATCCGGATGTGCTTGCGGGGCATTTCCACGAGCTTTGGCTTTAACTGCTATGGTGTCAGTGACCACATTGGACATTGCACTATTAGCTTGTTTAGCAATTGGATGTGCAACTTCATAAGTAATTGCATTATCCCTATTTTGATTCTGAGAATTACTAGCTACTAAAACTGAATGAAGTGATGAGATGTTTTGTTTGCTTGCAATTGCATACTTGCTATGTTCTTGAACTGTTTCAAAAGCAAGATGACTAACAAGAAATCGAACAATATTGTTCTGCCCGAAATGGTCTTGGCATTTCAGATGATTAGAAGCCAATTCTGAAACAGCCCAAGCTACCACAGATTGAACTTTCATACGACCATCTTTAAGGCTTTTAGCAAACACAGAGCAAACACCAGCATTCACAATCTGTTCCACACTATCCGCATCGCGTCCTAACAATCCTATAGCCCTTGCTGCATTCTCCTGACCTTCTAAGTCCCCTTCTTTAGCTAGTTTCAACAACGGAGGGACGCCACCTTCTTCAATAATCAGCTTCCCATAGCGATCATTATCGCGAGCCAAGGACACCAATGATGCTGCAGCATCAGATTTTTCTTCTAATGAGCCTGTATGAAGGATTGCAATTTGTTCCCAAATGAGACACAAGATTGGCTCATTAGCTGCAATTGGAGGAAGGCCAAGATACTCATCATCATTCTCCCCCGAAGAAGCAGACACGCGAATAAGCCAGGACACGTCCCCAAGGGAATTCTCAAGCTGCATTGAAGTTTTTCGAAAAGCAGCAGCTGGGATGATTGTAAAAACCCTCTTGAGAATGCCGTTGGCACGGCATTTGACAACGAGCTGCGAGGCTTTATCAAGAACCTGCTCTGTATCATCAATGATCCTACGCGTAGGACGCTGGTAACTCACATTGGTAATACGTGTAACTTGTCTTAAAAGCCCTGCAAGCTTCTCCGATTTCACCTTCAGCTCTTGACAGTCTTGTTTAAACGACTGTGCCTCACCTGCTGTCTTACTCACAATGTCCGATAATTGTATAATCCTAGCCAAATCTTTCACTAGGGGGTCCGCCATGCCCTAATGTGGACCTAACTCTTGGAAATGGGTAAAAAAAAATTGGGTGCCTTGTGCTAGAAGGCAACTTTTTTTTTTGGTGTTTCAGTTAATGGGTCATTGGGGTATAATTGAATATGTGTCTGTGTGTTACAATGAAGGTGATGGTGGGGGTGGGGTGCTGCGGTGGTGCCGCCGCCTTTTGGATTGAGAGACAATAGAAAGAAAACAGAAAAGAGAGAGAGAGAATTAGTTTTGTAAAATTGTAAGGGTCAAACGAGATTTTCTGCAAGTTTCATGCAAAACAATTAACTGCCATTCATTCGTTCATTAAACTTTTTCTTGTGTGTTATATATAGCAAGTGAAATGGCTGGTCCAAAATGTTGAGGGGATTTTATTTTTGTTATTACAAGAAGCAGTGTTTGGCTTACAAGGTGATCCTGAGTTGTTTAAAATTTGGAGGGGCTCTAAATGAATTTCTAAAATGGAGTCATACTGATAAAGTATTAAAATAATAAAGTTTAAGCTGTTGTGGATTATTAAAAGAGACAAGACCCAGTTCGAAAAGGGTCATCAATTTTGGTGCTTATTCATTGAAGGGTAGCTATATTTTACCAAGACAGCACATTTCATATCCGCCAAGAAAGTTTTTTTTTCAATATATATATATATATATAATATTTATATATTTATTTCGCATGCTTCCATTTTTATGATTTACTGTTGTTGAATTCTGTCTTGAAATGAACTTGCAGGTGATGAATCAGCAAAGTTGTTAACTATCTTTGTGGGTTAATCCAGAAATTAAGAAGTGTTTAAGCTGACCTTTTATTCATATCTGCAAATGGTTATTAGATGTTTTTAAAGTATGAAGTATGAATTTGGATTGGATCTTTTTGTTTTCAGCTTTTTATAATTTCTGTCACGAGTATCTGTATAGTAATAGACTATTAAGATTCAATTATTTATAATTCTAATATCGTAATTACTATTTTTAGGTGGCCCGATGAGAGTTGACACATACGGTTAGCTCGGCCTAAAAAATTTTACTAAAAAATATGGCCCCAAATCTAATGAAATTTTAATTTTTAAATATTTAATATGACACACATATATATATAAAGATCACATTTTAAGAATCTACTTAATACCTCTAAAACTTAAGGCCACCCATATCAATCACAATTTATAGAAAACATAGCACAAAACTCAGTTAAGTACTAAATCGAGTACATAAAGTATGAAGTGTCGGCCATTATTTCTTCAATAAAGCAGAAAAAAAAAAAAAAAAAAAAAGTACCATTCATTTTAGCTTCGTTGTTGCATGAATTGTTACCAATTGGTGCCATATCCATTACTTGTGAGTCATTTTCAGTCATTAAAATATGCAGAAAGCTCAATCCAAAATTTTATTAAAATGTATCCTATAAATTAATGAAAGTTTGGCACTAAAATGAATAGTATCTATCATTTTTTGTGAAAATTAAATTTTGCCCCAACTGAATCAAAATTATGGCTTTGCCACTGATCGCGGTTGTCTAAACTCAAACATGCACACATGTAGCTGCCCCTCCTGAGCACTCAAAGAGTTCATATGTTTGGTTGTGAACGTTGTGTCTGCTAGAGTGTATGTCCTAAAACCAGTTATGGATGTTATAATTTAAGACAATGTTTGTAATGCAGTTTATTATCTATTAATAAAAGGTATTTGTTATCTACATATTATTACATCCATGTTTTATATGTATGTCCTGAGATATTATATAAGATGAATATCGTTAATCCAAAAGACGTTTGCGATTATGAGAGTCAACGATATTTATATATGTCTTAAATTAAGTTCTTGGTAAAATGTGATTGTTATACAAGACAATAATATATTACTTGACCAATATTATTGTGTGTCGCCTAGATTGACTTATGATGTTAATAGAATGGATGATGAGTCTCATATCATAAGGACACAGACAATAGATGTTTCATTAGTAGAATGAAATTTCGAACACGACCACATAAACGTAAGATCACATGGTAATATTATCTAAGGTCATTGATCTTCGTAATAATACATTAGTGTCGTCATATCCTCTGACCTGAGATCATACGATGACTTGTGTGATAGTACTCTTGGTTCACTAGTATATCATCATTCGACTATCCACGTCCTTTAAATAAATGCTAGATGGCCTTGAGCGATTGATGTACGAAGTCACATATGCTTCAAGATAGGATCAGATAATTTTGATAATAAAAGCTAGAGATGTTTCAAGGAAACTCAAAGGTTTGATTATAAGTCTTTGACCAAAGCAGTCGATATTTTAAAGATATTAAATTCACAAGATAGAGTTTAAAGATATGTCGAGTATAAGGATTTGACCTCACCATGATCCAAGACTCGATAAGAAATATAGATATCGCAAGAAATGAGATGACATGCCTAAAGTGTATTATAATAGGCTCATATGTTTTCCCACTTCATTTATCGACTAGGGGTCATGACTTGCTGTTAGGCGATTACCTTTGGTCTGTGAAATATCATAGAGATGAAATATTAAATAGTTAATATTATTTCACCACTACTCGATAATGAACCTATGACGGTCGCATAAATATAGTTCCTGTCAACGTTATAAATTCAATGATGTTTATTAAAAGTTAATAGATGATTAGTTTGGCAAAATAAGATTTCCTAATTGGATTAGGATTTTCGGGACATTTCAAAATTATTAATTTGACTAATAAATTCGAAATATAAAATTAGATTTAATTGTTTAAATATATATTTGATATTTATATTAAATAAATTAAATTTAATGAAATATAATTTTAATTAATTGTTAATTAAAATTAAGTAAGTTAAATTAATTAATTAATAGTTAATTAATTATTGGGCCAAAATAATATTTAATCTATTAGGCTTTAATTAGTGGGCTAGCACCTAAATTAATTAGAGTCTTAATTAAGATTAAATATGGAAGTCTTTATTTAATTAGGATTCCTAATTTAATTAAGTATCCTAATTTATTTTGGAAAGACAAATTTGATTTGAAGAGATCTTGGATTGTCTTTGTTGTATTGGGATAAAATTATAACAAATCATATGCTTATATATGTGTGTGTGTTCACGTTCATATAATTGAGGCTTGTACCTTAATATATATAAGAGCAACAATAGCTTGCACGTTAATATATATATTTTATATGCATGCAATTAAAGATTTTTTATTCCAAAGAAGACTTCAACGTCCTAGAAAAGAAAAGAGTTTTTTTGTTCTCAAAAGTGGGAGCGATTTGTTCGTAAATGAGTGCTAATGTGCCAACTAGAGGTGCAATGCTTGGTTCACTGTGTTGCGATATTTTATATCGTACCGCAAGTGTATGATGTCAATTAGTAAAGATAAGTGAAAGAGTGTCAAACCCACAAGGATTGTATTCAACTCACACTAAGTACTATAATTAGTAAACATAACTTTATTTATAAACCAATTTGAAATAAACTAAATTAAGATTAAAAACTAAATAAGCAAACTATCAAAACGTTAAATGAAGATAAACCAAGATGAGAGAGATTTTAGAGTCTGATTTCACCTAATATCCCCTATGTATTTGCTATGTCAATCAATCATTATTCAGTTGTATTGTTTATAATCCAAAAATCCTAAATTATACTAACTCCCTCTCCCGAATACCGAGTGAAAATATTATCAATTACAGACTTCGATATCCTGATAAAAATCTTGTAATCAATAACTCATTACGCTTTGTGATTCTTTATTAATGATTTCAAAGGGATTATATATTATCCCGAACTCTACAAATCTCCTAGGTTATATTCTCTAGATCCTATTCAAAATTCTTTTCACCCGAGCTATAAATTCTAAACATGCATCATCTTAATTTGTGGTCAACAAACAAGAAGCATTAAACACAAGAGAACATAAATAAACTGAATTAAAACTTCATAAGAATTAATTTGGCAATCAACACATAGGTTCAAGCATAGATTACATCATCCTCTAGAATAATAGAGTTAGTTCATGACCAAATAATAAAACAATGAAAGCATGGTCAAGAACATAATGGACATCATTAGAGTCTAAGGAAAGAAACTAGAAGATTAAAACCGAATCGAATCCATTCGTCTTCGAACGTCACTGTCTTCGTCTTCTCTTGTCGCTCCTTAATATTTCTCTTTGGATCTCTCTAAAATATGTGTGTAGAATACTTTGGTGGTATATTGGTCTCTCCTATAGGGTTTTGGACGAGATTTTACATTTATGGGGAAGTCTTGGAGTCCTTGTGCTTGTAAAACACGACTTAATTAAGATTCTGGGATTTTCGGCGCCGCAACGCCAAATCCTCGGGAAAATCTATGAAGCCATCCTGGTGGGGCGTTGCGACACCAAAAGTGGCGCTGCGACACTTAACTCTCGTGAAATCATATGTCCACAGCAACGTGGGTGTCGCGTCGCTCACAAGTGACGTTGCGACGCCATGGCATTTTCCAAGATAGTGATTTTTCTGCTTTCTCGCGTGCTTCCGATGCGTCCGTAAGGTCCCAAAATAAGTCCATTTGCCCCAAGATCCATGTTTCAATGCTTCTTATCAATAAAACACAAAAGAAACTACAAAATATATTAAATGACACGAAATCTAATAAAATAATAAGCTAAGAATGCAGGAATAAGTGGGTATAAACTGCACTTATCAAACACCCCCAAACTTAAGATTTTGCTAGTCCCGAGCAAAAGACTAAATAAAAACTAAATAAATAAATGAACAAAAGTAATAAAATTAACTAGGCCACTTTTATAGGGATCACGATTGCATTTAGCGTATGCAACAAGCGTTTAAACCCCTAGGGCGCCCTAGTGGACGAGTTATAGTCTCGTGAGGACTTACAGCGACGACACCCACAAACGTCATTCACACACAATCATGTAAAAATATAAAAATAATAAAATAAAATAGTTCCAATAGTTACACATAATATTGTCCTCAAAGACTGCCTACCAATGAAATCAAAGAACCTTCAAAGTACTCAATGCAACTAAAATCCAAGTTCTTGAATAAATCATCTAAGCCAAACTCACAGTGTGTTTGTGTAAGGTTCGGTCATAGCTCGACTCATAAGTAAGCTATCCCAATGATTTCGTTCAAAAATTGAGATCCGATGGGTCAAACCAATCTAGATATCTCAAAAGTATTTTGTAATAACCTATTCTGTGCTCAGTATGGTATTATTTTTTTTCTTCTTTTTTCCTTTTCATTTCATCATTTTTTTCAACACACCTACCCTTTAAGGTAGGATTTCTCCTCATAGTGGTCCTAACACTCGCCTATGGGTAGTTTCACGCTTATCGGTTATAGATGGTTTAAATTTTTCTTTTTCGTTTCTTTGAGGTGGATCATATGGTTACACTTACAGCTCAAGTGTCATCCATCACGACCAATCTAGCAGCATTGACCAATCAACAAGCACAACCATCTATTGAAGTTGCTACTGCTAATATAATGATCTTACCTGACGGATGATATGAGCAAGTTCAATATGTGAACAATCAAAACTTCAACAACTATAGAGGCAATCCTATGCCTAACTATTATCATCCGAACTTGTCATATGACAACACATAAAATTTCTTGTAACCTCCATTTGGCTTCAAAAATCAAAGAGTTGAGCAGAAACCTTCTCTAGAAGACTTTCCCTAGAAGACCTCATGAGCACGTTTGTTACTAAAACTTCATAGAGGTTTGAGAAGAACGAGTCGAGTCTGAATAATATTGAAACACATATGAGCAATATAGGGGCAATGATGAAGTCGTTAGAAGTACAGATTGGGCAGATTGCTTCTTCCATGGCCAATCAATAGAAATGAGTGTTTCCTAGTAATATTGAACTCAATCCCAAAGATCAGTGTCAAGCCATAACCCTCAGGAGCGGAAAAGAGATTAAAGATACCTCTCAGGACTTAGGCAGTAAAGAAAAAGAAGCGGCATTTCATGAGGAAATAACAGAAGTAGAGAACAGTGCAATAGCTCATCCATATAAGCCACCACTCATCCTAAAGACACATTTTCCATACCCTCATTGCTTTGAAAAGAATAATTTGGATGCTCAGTTTGCAAAATTTTTAGATATCTTCAAAAAGATCCATATAAACATTCCATTCGCAGATGCTTTGGAACAAATGTCAAACTATGTGAAGTTTATGAAGAAGATAATGTCCAAGAAGAGGAAGCTGGCAGATTTTGAAACAGTAGCAGTCACAAAGAAGTGTAGTGTTATCATACAGAAGAAGCTCCCTCCGAAGCTAAAGGATCCTGGCAGTTTTACCATACTGTGCACTATTCTCAATAAATATTTTGGCAAGATGCTATGCGATTTGGGTGCAAGTATAAATCTCATGCCCTTATCCATCTACAAACAGTTAGGCATAGGTGAGGCGAAGCCAACCACATTGACATTGCAGCTAGCAGATAGATCCTTCACCTACCCGGGAGGAATAATAAAGGATGTGTTGGTTAAGGTGGATAAATTCTATTTCCCTACTGATTTTCTTATTCTTGAAATGGATGAGGATCATGACATCCCGATCATCATTGGGAAACCTTTCTTGGCAACAGGCAGAGCGATCATTGATGTGCAGAAAGGTGAACTGAAAATGAGAGTTCAAGATGACGAAGTCACCTTTAGTGTTTTCAGAGCCATGCCAAGTCCTTAATGTGATCAAGAATGTCACATAGTAGATATTGTAGAGAATGGAGTTGCAAACACGTAGGGTGAATCAGTATTTCAGCAACCTACGAGCATAGTGAAGCTAACCAAAGAAAATCCTCCGCATCCAGAACTGAAACCACTCCCAAAGCGCCGCAAAAAGAGGAAATCAAGAGTCGGTGCTCAGTTAAAGATGATCCCTGAAAAGCTTAAAAAGTGGTCGAGCAAATTTTGCCACATATGTAGTCCAAAATTTCAAATATCAGTAGACCCTGGAGGACCATCTATGGATAAACTGCCACAACCATTCAAGCAATCTTTTTTATGTCATAAAACCCAGTGGATACCAAAGAAGAAGGCATATAAGACTACCTGGTTTGCTACATTGAAGCCACCGTGACCATTTGGGTGGTTGCGTCTACCTGAAGACGTTAAACTTAGCGCTAGTAGGGAGGCAACCCTTGCATTTATTTATTTTTATTTTTATTTTTCTTTACTTTAATTTATTTTATTGTACACTATTTGATTGTTATTAGTTTGCATGTGTAATTATGCAGGTATTAGAGCAACACACAAAGCCCGCGCAACCAAATTTTGACCAGCAGGAGCCTGATCAACTCCATGCACGGTAGTGTTGTTCCTTACTCTTGTTTCTTTATGTTTATCTTACATTGAGGACAATGCAAGTCTTAAGTTTGGGGGTGTGTGTGCATGTAGTGATAGTTCCTGCTATTTAAAAAAAAAAATTTCTTAGTCCTAGATAGTAAAATATAAGTCTACTGATGAATTTTGTTTACTTTCGATGAAGTCTTAGAAATGATAAGTTCCCAATTGATTTTTATCTGATGTCTTGAGTAGGTGATTTAGGTTAGACTCGTAAGCACTTAACAATAGGTTTTTAGTAGTAAGAACCTAGGTAGTTGGTAAAGTGACTAGTTGAAGAAATTATTTGCTGATGAATGACCGTTTGCGTAGATATCTATCTCAATATGCTAGTGTTATGATGTATGGTATGGTTAAAAATAAAATAAAAGGAAGAAATTTTTTTTATGAAATATATACCGGCCACCTTAGGCACAGTAGTGCGTTCATTTGGCCATTGGAAGTTATTGATGGCCATCTCCTCTAATAAAGCATATATGTCTTCAGCATATTTCTTGAACATGATTCCTTCAGTAGCTGCATCGACCATGGTCCTGTTTGGACCATTCAACCCATTGTAGAATAACTAAATCTGAACCCAGTCCTCAAAATTGTGATGTGGGCACCTCCTAAGTAGATTTTTAAAGCGCTCTCAGGCCTCATACAGATTCTCAGTCTCTAACTGCCTAAATATGCTAATTTTTGTTCTCAGTTGGGCTGATTTAGCTGGTGGAAAGTGTTGGACAATTATGACCCATAGCATCACTATTTCTAAAAGACATGGTATTTTTGTACAAATTAACTATGTGATAATGTAAATTACTCTTTTATCGTTTTATAATTGGATTACTTGGATATATAAATGATAAAAGTCCATATGATCAGTATCGGATTAATAAGATATGAGACAGTATTAATCCATGAAAGGTTTGATCATTAAATATCTCTAGTCGTAGTATTATCGAGACTGGATATCGATAATACGGAATATGATAGTATTACACTTGTGCACGTTATGGAAGCTTAACGACGTAGTTCTCATATATTTAAGTATTGGATACTTATGAAAGTGTGATAGGAGGTTCTGTTAGCCATTGGACAGGGAATAGCTTCGCTCTGGATAGACCCTTCGAAATCTCATTGGTAGTATGACTATGTGTCTATGGGAATACAAATAAGGGTAGGTGTATGTGGTCTTAACCTGAGACTTGCATCGCTAATACTTGCGACAATCAGTACGCTTTAGTTTTGGTCGTCCAGAGCCTTAACAGGTTCTGTGTACGCCTCTTCTGGGTATACTGAGAATCGTAGTGTATTGGGTGTGATGTCAAGACAGAAGTATCACTTCAGTCATATGGAGATGATGATCACGCAGAGATACAAAACTAGTACTCTTAAATGCTGCAGCTGTCGGGATAATATGACTAGGTCATGATTATCCGATTACAGAGACTAGTTGCTAGTGATCCGATATATGCTTCGTACGGTCAGACACAATTCCATCCCTAGGCCTAGCATGTGACATCCGATACTGGATCGTAATACGCAATACATTGTATACTACGCCTGATAAATATTATATATTCCTTGTTGAATATTTCTGGAGAATTGGGTAGGCACAATGCTTTACTAGAAGCCAATCAAGTCTTGTAAATCGGTGAGAACGTGGTACGTGGTACGCACGTGTCGGATAGTCTGACAACCGTATTTACTGCCAACATATCCAGTGATCTCTTGGATCGCTTCCCAAAGATTCACCGATGACATTTGACTCGAACATAATTAATCTGGGATTAATTATGAGAGAGAAAATTAATCTAGGATTAATTACGGCAAGAATTTATCTGGGATTAAATTCGTCTAGAAGAGAGAACGCGATTAATTTGGAATTAATCGGAAAAATAAATTTAATAGTTAAATTGGATTTTACTATTTAATTTATTTAATTGGGCTAAAATAATATATCGGTTATATTAATTGAAATTAGATTTCAATGCGGAATTAAAATTGGATTTTAATTCAAGCGAACGAATTAATCTGGAATTAATTCGTAAGCGACTTTCGTAATAATTTTGCTAGCCATTATTAGTTAATTAAATTGGATTTAATTACGTAGCGACGAAAAACTCGTTTAGTTGGATTAAACGAACAGGGCCCAAAGTGTGTTGTGTAAGCCAACTACAATTTGAAATTCAAAATTGGGTGGGACCCACTACTCACATCACTTGTCAACTTGTGATGTAAGTGGTAGGCAAAAAAGTAAATTGGATTTAATACACATCACACCTACCAAGTCAAAATAATTTTGGTAATTGTTTTTGAAAAAAATAACTATTCATTCTCTCATTCTCTTCACCATATGGCCGAAACTTGTTCTTCTTTGAGGAGAAATTTTCCTTTCCAATTTGTTCAAGCTAGCACTTAAAGGAGTCAAAGAAAGGTGATAGGGACACTCACCCAATTGTTTGGAACTCAAAAGGAGGGCTTGGAGCTTCTACATCCGTTGGAAATTTTGAATTCCATAACCGATCAATGTCAGTCTTTTCCGCAACTTATTTTGATTTATTCACACACAAATCATGATTTAGAGATCCTTGGCATGTCTAGGACACTAACAAAAAGAACCTCACAAGAAATATTGTAGCCATATCCTGCCATGTCATGATTCTCCCCGCCGGAATAGATTGTAGCCAACCCATCGCTTTATCCCTTAAAGAGAATGGGAACAAGCGTAGCCTGATGGTCTCTTTAGTGACTCCATTCATCTTTATTATATCTGCCATCTCTAAGAACATCAGTAAATACACGTTGGGATCCTCTACAGATGAACCCCCAAACTGGTTCTTTTGCACCATGTTGATCAATGTAGGTTTCAGCTTAAAGTTATTGGCATTGATTGGTGGGTGCGCAATCCCAGAATAGTTATCGTCAATGACTAGTTTAAAATGATCTCTGATTTCTACATGGCGTGGGTTGTTCTCTATATTTTCAGCCTCCATCACTTCTTTTTCAATGTTCATCTCACAAAAGAAAATAAAGAAAAAATAAAAATAAGAATAAAAAAAATCTAAATTAAAGTCAAGGTTACTTGGTAATAGTATTAATGTGAATTAGATTAACAATCCCCAGCAACGACACCAAAAACCTATTGTGATATTTTATATCATACCGCAAGTGTACGGTGTCAAATTTTAGTAAAGATAAGTGAAAGAGTGTCGAACCCACAGGGATTGTATTCAACTCACACTAAGTACTATAATTAGTAAACCTAACTTTATTTAGAAACCAATTTTAAATAAACTAAATTAAGATTAAAAACTAAATAAGCAAACTATCAAAATGTTAAATGAAAATAAACCAAGATGAGAGAGATTTTGGAGTCTGATTTCACCTAGTTATCCCTTATGTATTTGTTATGTCAATCAATTAGTATTCAGTTGCATTATTTATAAGCTAAGAAACCTAAATTATTCTAACTCCCTCTCCCGAGTGCGGAGTGAAAATATTATCAATTACAGACTTCGATATCCCTATAAAAATCTAGTAATCAATAACTCATTACGCTTTGTGATTCTTTGTTAATGACTTCAAATGGATTATAGATTCTCCTGAACTCTACAAATCTCATAGGTTATATTCTCTAAATCCTATTCAAAATTCCTCTCTCCCGAGCGATATATTCTAAACATGCATCATCTTAATTTATGGCCAACAAACAAGAAGCATTAAACACAAGAGAATATAAATAAATTGAATTAAAACTTCATAAGAATTAATTTGGCAATCAACACATAGGTTTGAGCATAGATTACATCATCCTCTAGAATAATAGAGTTAATTCATGACCAAATAATAAAACAATGAAAGCATGGTTGTAGACAACAGGACCTGACGACGCTGTTCTAGGCTCGCGGCCTAGTTGGGAAGTACGAAATAACATGGAGTCCCCACCCGGTGTGAACCGGGATAAAGATTTAAGGCCGCACTCACCCCTCGCAAGGGAAGACCTCAAACCGTTGGGTTCGGAATGGTCCCTTACTTATGTCACTTGTGATGATATGATTTGTGCAATTAATCAACCGAGTCTACTCAATAATCATGCTCAAGGGTACTTAGATCTAACATGCTTTCATCCAAATAACTCCACGCAATATAACACAACGAGCATATTGAACCATTAAACCAAAGTAAACAAATAACTAATTAAACATTAACATAAACTAAACAAAACATCATGCATAAGGAATAAAGAAACAACATGCCTAAATAACATAATCATGCTTTGAAAGTTAAATAATGAACTAAACTAAATCATGCTTTAAACAATAAATAAACAAGTTACGAACTATAACATGCTCAAATACAAATTTGGATGAGACGAGATATGTATATTTAAATGGTACGCGGCGTTGTATCCCGAGTGCAGACCGCACTACCGTCCATTCGGAATCGGCTACGGAATTTACGTCCGGGTTTCCATCCAATATACCACAAAAAGGGAACACACAATCCCGCTCATCTCCAACAATCACATCATGCTTCAAACGACTCTCATGCAATAATATTTAAAATAAATAAAATAAAACGAAAGAAGATAAGTAAAAAGGTGCCCTCAGGTCTAACCTCTTTTGTCGTCTCAGGAAAGGGCGTTACACGTCCGTTGGAAGGGTGAATGATCCGCTACTCTTTCGGTCCACTAACTCAACGACTTTCCTCGCTGTTTCGCTGTCTTGGGGCTGCTGTTTTCACTCCTTTTCACTGCTGTTTTTGTTGTATTTTCGGGTCACTGTTTTTGGTAATTAGGGGACTGTTTTGAGGGTTATTTGGACTGGTTTGGGTTGCAGTTTTGGATGGGTTACAGGGGCAGTTTTTGTTATTGTTTTGGGCAGTTTTTTGGGGACTGTTACGTGAAGTGTTTGAGGGGGCTTATGTGGGAAATTAAGGGGCTGTTTCAGGGGGAATATGCGTGCAGTTAGGGGGGTGTTTCAGGGGGAATATGTGGGCTGTTTGTTGGCGAGAAAGAGGGCAATATGTGGGCTGTGTTGAGGACGTGAATGGAGGGTAGTTTGCGTGATACGTGAGTGGCTTTTAGGTGGCTAGACGTGAGTGGATTTATGGTGGCTAGGCGTGAGTCAAGGCAGTGGGGGGCTGGTTTAGTGCGTGTAGTGGAGGTGAATATGTGCGTGGGATGGCTGAACGTGTTGAGGGGTCTGTGGTGCTGATGAAGGCTAGGCGTGAATGGGGGCTGGTGCGTAAAGTTGGTTGCTGGATTAGGGGGCAATGGCGTGAGGCTTAGGCTGTGGATTAGGGGGCAATGGCGTGAGAGGGGCAGGTGTTGGCGTGAAGTCTTGTGAGGGGTAGGTGGCTTCTGTGTGACGTGTGGCGTGAAGGGTTTGCTCAGGTTGTGGTCTATGCGAGTGAAGGAGGGGGCTTATGACGTGAAGAAGGGGGTGTGTGGATGGTTTGCTGAGTGAGTGTCAAGGCAGGTTGAGTTTGTTGCGTGGAGTCTGTGTGGCTAGGTGGCGAGAGAGTGAGGGCAAGGCTGGGTGCTAGGTTTAGGCGTGAGGCTTTGAGTGGGGCACAACTGCGTGAAGAAGCAAGGCTGCGTCGAGGGTAATGGAATGCGTGAAGGGTCAGGTGGCAGTGTGAAGGCTTAGGTTGTTAGGCGTTGAATTATGCGTGAGCTTGAGACTTGGCTGAACAATGAAGGGAGCAGGTGTGTGTTGCCGAGGGAGAACGAGCTTAGAATATTAGGGTTTATTTGATGTGTTTTGTTTTTGTGAGAATGAGTTAGCCAGCCAGGGTTTGGAAAGATAGGTGAATGGTTCTTTTTATAGGCCAAGGGGAAGGGTTTTTACCTTGTTTGGGTAGGAGAAGGATTTATGTGTTAATTGGAGATATCTTTTAATTAAAATGAGATAGGGAAAATCTTTTAATTAGGGGAATTGATTTGATTTGTTCTTTTTAGTTAAGGATATGATTTATTTAAATTGGTAGGTGATTTAATTAAATTAGGAATGTGTTTTATTTAAATTAGGAATTTAATTTAATTTAATTTCAAGTTCAATTTAATTGTGTGAATGTGATTTAATTAATTTAAGTTTAATTTTAATTGGTTTTAATTATTTAATTTGTGTGATGTGTTTTAAATATTTTAATTATTTAATTTGTGAGATGTGTTTTAATGGGTTTGGTTGTGTTTTTAAACAGAGGTCCAACAAGCGAACCCGAAGCGAAACAAGCGAGTTAAATCTGACAAAAATTCCATTTTCCAACTTTACCCTTCCAACGTCCGTTTCCCACGGCTTTCACAACTAAAGAGGTAGTGTCTCCATACGAGACTCATCATCGGGCTGATATGCAAAAATGAAATGCCTACAGTCGCCCCCACTTTGATGGGACTTGTGCAGTGTGTGACAATGACAATCCTATCAAAGTACGTGCAATGCATTTTCACTTACCTGGCTCGCCAGCTGCCACCTGACTTGCCATGTTGATTCGAACTGAGTTGATCTGGTGGTGAGGTGCTTCGACCCCTGAGGTTCATCCCTGCAAGATGCTGCGATCTCTAGGAATTACTACCGAACTGAACTGATATGATGGTGAGGCGCTTCGACCCCTGGGCTTTGTTCCCGAACCATCTGTGGGCTTTGTTCCCGAGTTGTGTAGAGAGTGGGCTTTGTTCCCGAACTGAGTGTGATGGCGAGGTGCCTCGACCTCTAGGCTTTGTTCCCGAACCACATGTGGGCTTTGTTCCCGAACTGAATTTGATGGCGAGATGCCTCGACCTTTGGGCTTTGTTCCCGAACCATTTGTGGGTTTTGTTCCCGAACTGTGTAGAGATAGGGCTTTATTCCCCTGGGCTTTGTTCCCGAACTGTATTGAGATGAGGCTTTATTCCTCTGGGCTTTGTTCCCGAACTGTATTGAGATGGGCTTTTTCCCCTGGGCTTTGTTCTTGAAATGTGTTGTGATAGGGCTTTATTCCTTTGGGCTTTGTTCCCGAACTGTGTTGAGATGAGGCTTTATTCCTCTGGGCTTTGTTCCCGAACTGTGTTGAGATGAGGCTTTATTCCTCTGGGCTTTATTCCCGAACTGCTGACTGTGTAGAGATAGGGCTTTATTCCCTCATTGTTTGGACTGTGGGCTTTATTCCCGAACTGCATTGAGATGGGGCTATATTCCCCTGGGCTTTGTTCCCGAACTGTGTTGATATGAGGCTTTATTCCCCTGGGCTTTATTCCAGAACCGTTGAGAGATAGGGCTCTATTCCCCTAGGCTTTCTTCCTTCAATTATGTTGACCGTGAGCTTTGTTCCCGAATTTGAGTTGAGGGTGAGCTTTGTTCCGTGACTGTGTTAACTGTGGGCTTTGTCCCCGAACTGTACTGAATGTGGGCTTTATTCCCGAACTGTACTGAATGTGGGCTTTATTCCCGTACTGAGCTGAATGCAGACTTTCTTCCTGAACTGAACTGGATGCAGTCTTTATTCCTGAACTGTACTGAATGTGGGTTTTATTCCCGAACTGTACTGAATGTGGGCTTTGTTCCTGAATTGCACTGAATGTGGGCTTTATTCCCGAATTAAGCTGACTGTGGGCTTTGTTCCTGAATTGTACTGAATATGGGCTTTAGTCCCGAACTGAGCTGACTGTGGGCCTCGCTACCAGATTGATGCTGATGTGGGTCTTGCCCTCAAACTGATGTGGGCCTCGCCTCAAAACTGATACCGATGTGGGGCCTCGCCCCCCAAACTGGTACTGAGGTGGGCCTCGTCCCTAGACTGATATTGATATGGGCCTCAACCCTGGGACTCGTCCCCAAGCTACTGATAATGACGTGGGCCTCGCCCCCAGATTGCCATACCCGGCAAGACTGACACTGATAATGACGTGGGCCTCACCCCCAGATTGCCATACCCGGCAAGGCTGCTACTGATAATGACGTGGGCCTCACCCCCAAATTGTCATACCCGGCAAGACTGATACTGAAACTAATGTGGGCCTCGCCCCCAGAGTACCATACCCGGCAAGACTGATGTTGATGCTAATGTGGGCCTCGCCCCCAGAGTGCCATACCCAAAACTCAAACTCAACTGGGCCTCAACCCTGGGATTATTACCCGAATCTGATACTGTGCTTTTCACCGTTTCTGATTAGCTTGTTCTTTGCCGCTTTCTCTTTTCTTCTTCAAAACCTGTGAACACAAAACAAAACAAACACAAAAGGATGCAAAATGTGTTAGTGTATGCATGCATGCATGAATTCCTATCCGTCGGGTTAGGTCTTCCTTGTGCTCCTCGGCACTTTTTGCCTTCAAATGTCTTCGATCGCCCCCTGGGTCTACTTACAGCTTCTTTCTGTCAATTCTCTTATGTGATTGCTCAATTTCTTTAGTCCCATGACTCAATATCTCGTTATGTCCCTGATTCGTGAGGTGGTAGACTGGTCACCCCCAGTCTTGATTTAGCTTACTGCTCTCCGCTGTTTGCACTTGGTCAAGATGAACCATATGGTGGGGCATTCCTTATAATCATATTATATCACATGCTACGAAATAGTCCCAATAGTTATACATATCATTGTCCTCAAAGAATGCTCAGTAATGAAACCAGAGAACTTTCAAAACACACAATGTAACTCAAATCCAAGTCTTTGAATAAATGATCTAAGCGAGACTCAAAGTGTGTGTGTGCAATGGTTCTTTCACAGCTTAATCCTTAAGTAAGCTAACTCGATGATTTTGTTTCAAAAATCCAGATCGATGGGTCAAACCAACCTAGATGTCTCAATTATGCCTGCAGTTGCTTTTCTGTGCTCAGTGTGGTATGATTTTCTTTCCTTTTTGTCTCTTCTTTTATTTTCATTTTGAACTTCTTTTTTTTTTCTTTTTTTTTTTTTTCTTTCTCTTTTTTTCAACACACCTACCCTTTAAGGTAGCATTTCTCCTCATGGTGGTCCTAATACTCGCCCATGGGTAGCTTCACGCTTATCGGTTATAGGTGGTTCAATTTTTTTCTTTAGAGACTTTTCTTTCATTTTCAACCATACCACACATCATAACATAAGCAAATCAAGATAGACATCTAAGAAAACGGTCATTCACCGACCTATAATTTCTTCAACTAGTCACCTTGCAAACTACTCAGGTTTTCACCGCTAAGAACCATAATCAAGTGCTTACGAGTCTAACATAGATCAATCACTCAAAGCATCAGATAAAAGCACGTCAAGAGTTTATCCTTTCTAAGGTTTCGCCCTAAAGCAATCAATTTCATCATCGGACTTATGTCTAACTATTAAGGACTAAAAAAACAAACAAATATTATTTTTTTTCTTTTTTCTTTTTCTCTCTCTTTTTTCTCTTTTTTTTTTTTTTGAAGGCCCCCCCAATGGTCTTTCTATCCTTGCCATAAGGTTTTCTGTTTCTCGATTTCCTTTTCCTCGCTATCCATATTTGCTAAACTCTTCTGCGACAATTCTTCTTTTATTTCTAACCCAACGGATATCTATGATGGCTTTTAAGACACAGAGGGTTAACATGATGCATGTATGCATGAGATGCGTGCGATGTATGAGATTTAATATGCATGTGGTTATCAAAAGCATAAAGAGGCAACTTCTATAGGATATACAACTATCGTTCATGCGGGTTACGACAATGCCTTTGATTGAACTCCCTCAACCCACTATAGAAATGGTCAACTAATGCACAAATCATACACATCACAAGACATGATTTCGGGGCCGATTCTCTATCCCCAGTGGAGTCGCCAGACTGTAGACAACAGGACCTGACGACGCGTGTTCTAGGCTCGCGGCCTAGTTGGGAAGTACGAAATAACATGGAGTCGCCACCCGGTGTGAACCGGGATAAAGATTTAAGGCCGCACTCACCCCTCGCAAGGGAAGACCTCAAACCGTTGGGTTCGGAATGGTCCCTTACTTATGTCACTTGTGATGATATGATTTGTGCAATTAATCAACCGAGTCTACTCAATAATCATGCTCAAGGGTACTTAGATCTAACATGCTTTCATCCAAATAACTCCACGCAATATAAACACAACGAGCATATTGAACCATTAAACCAAAGTAAACAAATAACTAATTAAACATTAACATAAACTAAACAAAACATCATGCATAAGGAATAAAGAAACAACATGCCTAAATAACATAATCATGCTTTGAAAGTTAAATAATGAACTAAACTAAATCATGCTTTAAACAATAAATAAACAAGTTACGAACTATAACATGCTCAAATACAAATTTGGATGAGACGAGATATGTATATCTTTAAATGGTACGCGGCGTTGTATCCCGAGTGCAGACCGCACTACCGTCCATTCGGAATCGGCTACGGAATTTACGTCCGGGTTTCCATCCAATATACCACAAAAAGGGAACACATATCCCGCTCATCCAACACTCATGCTTCAAACATGCTAAAACGACTCTCATGCAATAATATTTTAAAATAAATAAAATAAAACGAAAGAAGATAAGTAAAAAGGTGCCCTCAGGTCTAACCTCTTTTGTCGTCTCAGGAAAGGGCGTTACACACCGTCCGTTGAAGGGTGAATGATCCGCTACTCTTCTCTTTCGGTCCACTAACTCAACGACTTTCCTCGCTGTTTCGCTGTCTTGGGGCTGCTGTTTTCACTCCTTTTCACTGCTGTTTTTGTTGTATTTTCGGGTCACTGTTTTTGGTAATTAGGGGACTGTTTGGAGGGTTATTTGGACTGGTTTGGGTTGCAGTTTTGGATGGGTTACAGGGGCAGTTTTTGTTATTGTTTTGGGCAGTTTTTTGGGGACTGTTACGTGAAGTGTTTGAGGGGGCTTATGTGGGAAATTAAGGGGCTGTTTCAGGGGGAATATGCGTGCAGTTAGGGGGGCTGTTTCAGGGGGGAATTGTGGGCTGTTTGTTGGCGAGAAAGAGGGCAATATGTGGGCTGTGTTGAGGACGTGAATGGAGGGTAGTTTGCGTGATACGTGAGTGGCTTTTAGGTGGCTAGACGTGAGTGGATTTATGGTGGCTAGGCGTGAGTCAAGGCAGTGGGGGGCTGGTTTAGTGCGTGTAGTGGAGGTGAATATGTGCGTGGGATGGCTGAACGTGTTGAGGGGTCTGTGGTGCTGATGAAGGCTAGGCGTGAATGGGGGCTGGTGCGTAAGGTTGGTTGCTGGATTAGGGGGCAATGGCGTGAGGCTTAGGCTGTGGATTAGGGGGCAATGGCGTGAGAGGGGCAGGTGTTGGCGTGAAGTCTTGTGAGGGGTAGGTGGCTTCTGTGTGACGTGTGGCGTGAAGGGTTTTGCTCAGGTTGTGGTCTATGCGAGTGAAGGAGGGGGCTTATGACGTGAAGCAAGGGTGCGTGGATGGTTTGCTGAGTGAGTGTCAAGGCAGGTTGAGTTTGTTGCGTGGAGTCTGTGTGGCTAGGTGGCGAGAGAGTGAGGGCAAGGCTGGGTGCTAGGTTTAGGCGTGAGGCTTTGAGTGGGGCACAACTGCGTGAAGAAGCAAGGCTGCGTCGAGGGTAATGGAATGCGTGAAGGGTCAGGTGGCAGTGTGAAGGCTTAGGTTGTTAGGCGTTGAATTATGCGTGAGCTTGAGACTTGGCTGAACAATGAAGGGAAGCAGGTGTGTTGCCGAGGGAGAACGAGCTTAGAATATTAGGGTTTATTTGATGTGTTTTGTTTTGTGAGAATGAGTTAGCCAGCCAGGGTTTGGAAAGATAGGTGAATGGTTCTTTTTATAGGCCAAGGGAAGGGTTTTTACCTTGTTTGGGTAGGAGAAGGATTATGTGTTAATTGGAGATATCTTTTAATTAAAATGAGATAGGGAAAATCTTTTAATTAGGGGAATTGATTTGATTTGTTCTTTTTAGTTAAGGATATGATTTATTTAAATTGGTAGGTGATTTAATTAAATTAGGAATGTGTTTTATTTAAATTAGGAATTTAATTTAATTTAATTTCAAGTTCAATTTAATTGGTGAATGTGATTTAATTTAATTTAAGTTTAATTTTAATTGGTTTTAATTATTTAATTTGTGTGATGTGTTTTAAATATTTTAATTATTTAATTTGTGAGATGTGTTTTAATGGGTTTGGTGTGTTTTAAAACAGAGGTCCAACAAGCGAACCCGAAGCGAAACAAGCGAGTTAAATCTGACAAAAATTCCATTTTCCAACTTTACCCTTCCAACGTCCGTTTCCCACGGCTTTCACAACTAAAGAGGTAGTGTCTCCATACGAGACTCATCATCGGGCTGATATGCAAAAATGCAATGCCTACAGTGGTCAAGAACATAATGGACATCATTAGAGTTTAAATAAAGAAACTAGAAGATTAAACCTGAATCGAATCCCTTCATCTTCGGACATCATCGCCTTCATCTCTTCTTGTTGCTCTTCAATATTTCTCTTTAGATCTCTATAAAATATGTGTTTAGAACACTTTCGTTGTGTAATGGTCTCTCTTATAGGGTTTTAGATGAGCCTTTATATTTATAGGGAAGTCTTGGAGTCCTTGTGCTTGTAAAACACGAATTAATTAAGATTTTGGGCTTCTGTCGCAGCATCGCGACGCCGGAATTGGCGTCGCGACACCAAATCCTTGGGAAAATCTATGAAGCCATCCTAGTAGAATGTCGTGACGCCAAAAGTGGCGCTACGACGCCTAACTATTGGGAAATCATATGTCCACAGCAACTTTGGCATCGCGACGCTCACAAGTGGCGTTGCAACGCCAAGGCACTTTCCAGGATAGTGATTTTTATGCTTTCTCGTGTGCTTCCGATGCGTCCGTAAGGTCCCAGAACAAGTCCATTTGCCCCAAGATCCATGTTTCAATGCTTCCTATCAATAAAACACAAAAGAAACTACAAAGTATATTAAATGGCATGGAATCTAACAAAATAATAAGCTAAGAATACAGGAATAAGTGGGTATAAACTGCAGTTATCATACTGTAGTAAAGATAAAATCAATGAGGATATTCAAAAGGCTCAAGAAAAATAATAAACGTATCAAGGTATGTTTTATTATTAGTAAATATTATTTATATTGATAAATAAAATTTTATTGCATGCATGTTAAAATTTATAGAGATTAATTTAATAGTATATTTATTTACATCAACAACGATATAACCACAATCCTTAAAGTGGTTTTGGAAGAAAGTTTTAAATTTCAGTCACATGGATGCTTCCGCGCTAACCCCAAAACCTTACAGTGGTATTAGTAGCTTTGAGGTTATGTCGTTTTGATGAAAATAAATTAAAGCTTGTAAATGAGATCCTATTGAGAGTTGTTTGGTTAGACTATTATCTTATGTTGATAAAAATCATTATTTTGGGCTGAAGTTTTGTGTGGAGACACTAGACATATGGACTAACGATTGTGTAAAATGTCAACTCAATCAGAATTTGTTAAGGTCGTCTGCTACGCGAAATAATCTCACGGTCAGAACCTGAAAATTAAGGTTGGCAGACTCCACATGACAAATTTATAAAAATTTGAAAGTTTTAGAAATTTATTGTAAATATCCAAAACGATTAGAGGTGAAAATTATAATATTTGAAATTATAAATATTTTGTAAAATTTCCAGAATTAAAATTTAAGTAAGATTAGAATTCCATTTTCCATTAAAATTATTCTTGGAAAGAATTCTAATAGAAATTGAGTTGTTGCTAGTTTCGAACTAAATAACTTCTTAGGAAGTTAAACCCAAATAAAATTTTAATTGTATTAAAATTAAATCACCATAAGAATCCTAATACAACTTTGATTATATCTCTTAATTATTTAATATGATTAAAATATTAATTGATAATCAAAGTGTAATCTTTTAAAAGTTTCAAGATTAGTAATAGGATTATTCAAGCCAAGAAAGCCTAAAACATTCTCAAACAAAGAGGTACTAAAGAGAACTCTGTCTCCAAGGCGACAAGAGCCTAAGACGGTAGAGACTTAGTGGTCACGCCGGACCCCCCTCATCTTCTGGGAGTTTTTCTCTAGTTACCGAATTATGAAGGATTATCTTAAACCAATTGGAACAGTCTTATTAAAGTGTAAATAAAAGATTAGGATCCCTCTCGTCTAGAGCCAAACATAAAGTTATGTGGTAAATGTGCTTGTGCACGATTAAAGTATAAGATACAAAAACATCAAGACGCACTAAAAGAAAAGACCTAAATCATATAAGAGATGAATAATTAAATAATCCCCAAGATTGAATATTAAGCATTAACCTTCCAACAAAATCAAATAGCCCACTAAATATATTTTGGTGATCCCAAAACTCATTAGGTGAGGGAACCTTATATGTTTAAGTACTATTTGACTTTTTCGTATATGTAGTCTAATTATTGCAAACCCAAAACCCTTTAGGTGAGGGCCAATCACATGTGTTACCTGAAGAAAGGTGTTGGGTCTAGCTTAACTAGTGAAGATGTCAAAACCCATTAGGTGAGAGGTGGAAATATTAGTATACAAACAAAATGGGTTCCCATTAGGTGAGGCATGACATTAACAATGAGAACACGACGTCCTACTAGAAATATATCCAATAATATTTCCATCTTTCGCATAAGGGAGTGTGTGATTCGAGTAAAATTAGTGGGAGCAACATTATTTAAAAGACCTTAAATTTTGGTTAAATACTTATTACAAAATTATTAACAAACTTGTGTTTTCATCAAGAGTACGTGATATAAAATAAATCCACTAGCATCAATACTTGACAAAGATAAACTCATTGGCCTCAATTTCATAGATTGGCATTGTAAGCTTAAGATTATCTTGGATTACGAACGTCTCTATTATGTTCTCGATATAATAGATCTTGATCATATTGACGATGATACCTCTGGTGAAAAGGTCGCTGCTTATTATAAGTGGAAAGACGATGAGCTTAAGGTAAGAAGCTACATCAAAGCCTCTATGAGCTCAACTCTGCAATAGTAATATAATATGGTGGACTCTTCGGTGGAAATCATGGAACACCAACAAGAGTTGTATGGTGAAAATAGTGAAACTATTAGATACGATGTAACTAACAAGTTATTCAGGATAAAGATGACGGATGAGACTTCAGTCTCTGATCATGTGCTCCATATGATCAATTTGATTGATCAAACATATAAATTTGATATAGGACTAACGTTCAAAATTAAGGTGGATTTGATCCTACAGTCTTTGACTCCAGCCTTCAAGGGATTCATTTCCAACTTCAACATGAACAAGATGATTAGATCAATTAGGTTACTTAGTGAGCTTCATGGCTCATTAAAGACCTATGAAAAATTGAAAATATTTTGAAGGTTGAGGGAAATGATAAAGGGTTTGTTCTTGCTACCTCTGGTTATCACAAGGGCAAGAAAAATGGAAAGGGTAAGAAACAAGCCTTCAAGAAATCTAATCCCATTGGAGGCATATCGAAGAAAATGAAGGAAAATAAGGCCCAAGATGAGTGCTTCTATTGAGAGAAGAATGGACATTGAAATAGGAACTGTCCCCAGTACCTTGCAAGCTTGAATAAGCAAACATAATATATGTCCTTGTTCTTTATTATTGAAATGGATCTTGGAATAAGTTATATATCTCATTTATGGATTTTAGATTATGCCGCTACCTCACATATTTGTATGTCTCCACAGAGTCTAAAGAGTAAGAGGTTGCTTAAGGAATGAGAAGTGGCCCTTAAAGCTTGTTTCTGCAACCACCGTAGGGACGTGTCAACTTCTTGTGCCATCAAAATATTTAATTTTATTAGATAAATATTTACATTTTCCTAGTGCAACAAGGAAACTTATTTCCATTCCAGTATTGACAAAATGTAATTATGAATTTCATTTTGTCAAAGAGAACTGCAATACTTATTATCTTAATAAATTTATTCTTGTTGCACTAAACGTAAATGGATTGTATGTCTTACAAATGAATGAGAACCATAACAAATAATTAAATACAATAACAATGAAACGACCAAGAGATGATCCCAATTTAAGATTCCTTTGGCACTTAAGATTATGTCATATTGGAGAGAAAAAAATTTCACAATTGGAGAATGAAGACTTACTTCCTTCATTAGGTTTAGAATCTTATCCAACTTGTGAATCATGTCTCAAAGAAAAATGACCAAAATCACCTTTTGTAGGACAAAATGAAAGAGCCAAGAAAACCTTGGAACTCATACATACTGATGTATGCGGCCCACTTAACATAGTGGCCAAAGGTGGTTTTTAATACTTCGTTACTTTCACTGATGATTGTTCAAGATTTGGGTATTTGTACCTAATAAATATAAGTCAGAAACTTTTGAAAAATTCAAAGAGCATAAGAATGAAGTAGAAAATCAATTGAGAAAAAATATCAAAAATCTACGATCTGATCGTGGAGGAGAATACTTAAGTATTGAATTTCAAAATTATCTCAAGGAACATGGAATAGTGTCACAGGTAACACCTCATTACACACCTAAGCATAACAGAGTCTCTAAAAGGAGAAATCGTATCCTATTGGATATGGTACGTTCCATGATGAGTTTTGTTGATATACCAACGTCCTTTTTGGGGACATGCTCTCCAAACAGCCTTGCATGTTCTAAATAGAGTTCCGACCAAATCCGCTCCCAAAACCTCATATGAGATATGGTAGTCCAGTTTATATAGTCCAGCTTATTCTTTTGGCACTTAAGTATATATTTGATATTTATATTAAATAAATTAAAGTTAATTAAAATTAATTTTAATTAATTGTTAATTAAAATTAAGTAAATTAAATTAATTAATTAATTAATAGTTATTTAATTATTGGGTCAAAATAATATTTAATCTATTATGCTTTAATTTAGTGGGCTAGCACCTAAATTAATCAGAGTCCTAATTAAGATTAAATAGGGAAGTCTTTATTTAATTAAGATTCCTAATTTAATTAAGTATCCTAATTTATTTTGAAAAGAATCTTTAAGAGATCAAATTTTATTTGGAGAGATCTTAGATTGTCTTTGGTGTATTATGATACATTTAAAACAAATCCTATGCTAATATATATATGTTCACGTTGATATAATTGAGGCTTGCACCTTAAGATATATAAGAGCAACATCAGCTTGCTTGTTAATATATATAATTTATATATATGCAATTGAAGTAAAAAAGAAAATAATTTTCTTTATTCTCAAAAGTGGGAGCGATTTATTCGTATAGGAGTGCTAGTGTATCAACTAGAGGTGCAACGCTTGGTGCATTGCTGCAATGGAAAAATCAAAGAGGATATTCAAAAGGTTCAAGAAAAATAATAAGTACATCAATGTATATTTTATTATTAGTAAATATTATTTATATTGATAAATAAAATTTTATTGCATGCATGTTAAAATTAATAGAGATTAATTTAATAGTATATTTGTTTACATCAACAACGATATAATCACGATTCTTAAAGTAGTTTTGGAAGAAAATTTTAAATTCCAATCACATGGATGCTTCCACGCTAACCGTAAAATCTTACAATGTCTGCACAAATTTTGCAATACCATGACTTATCAACTGAATCTCAATTATGTATTCATATATGATGGCTCCTTGAATATATCCTTTAGAGGGTACCCAATAATTCAATCACTACCCTTATACCAAGTTCAAAAATTGTAGCAGTGAAAAAAGTTACGGTTCATTCACGAGCTAATGTTCCTTGTACCAAGTTCAAAAATTATAGGATCACGTGATGAACAACTTACGTTAATAACTTAAGCTTTTGATCATCTACAATGATTGATTTCCCAGCACTACTCAAGACTTTGCTTGCACTTGAAGTAAGTAATGTAACTAGCCTGCGTCAAATTCAAAACCAGGGGAGGCTCAAGATTATTAGAGCTTCAAATGTAATGCAAGGGGATAAAGGTTCTACAATGGACCATCAAACATTTTGATGAGTCAGTCAGGCCATAAAATCTCATAGATCCCATCTTTTGGTTTTAATTTTGGCAGGATTGAGACCTTACATGAAGATCGTGCCTAGTACGATAATTAAGTGTTAACTTACTATCCGTTTACTCACGGGTTCAAATCTTGAAAACAACCTCTTTATAAAAATAAAAAATAAAAAATAAAAAAAACATAAGATTGTGTATGTTCGGCAACGGAAACCTTATGCACCGGGTATTATCTTTATGGAGACCTTACTTTTTTGGTACACTGCTTCCCACTCTTCATTGACTACCTTAGATTTTTCATTATACCATCAAATTTTCCATTGTTGACACCTCGAGTTTCAAATTCTAACATAATATATAATAAGTTAGAGGTAACGAAAAATTTGAGGATTTAAGAGACGTTGTACCAGACAGCGTTATACGATTGTCAATTCAATGAACAAATGTTATAACAAATAAATCTGTGCACACATAGGCCAAAGTGTGGGACAGAAATCAGAATATTGCAAAATGTGTCACGGGTCACAAAATAAGATGAGCAAATCACACAATTGGAATGTGATGAATGATTTTGGACATTGAAACTCAGCTGCGCACAGGAATCCAAGTGCAAGCTAAGACAAATTAACCAATATCAACATGTGTAGCCATTGATGTTTTAACAATTTGTCCAAACAACTTGAATTGAAATTCTAGTAATATGAGAATCTTTTGCATAAATTCAGAACTACTTTCAATATGGGGCGCATCTATAACTTTTATTTTCTTCGTTGTTGAAAAATAAAGGGAAAATATATATTTTTTCCTTTTTTGAGGTAGAATTTTAAGTGCCCACTAATGGGAATAATGAGATTATGAGCAGTTCTCATTCTCCTCCATCAGTATTCCGAAATGGTATATTAATACGTTCAAAATGATTCACGGATGAATGAGAATTTGTCTCACAAAATGTACCCTTTGATAATGGAAAATTAAAGAAAATAAGCTTATCACTTTTTTTTTTTTAAAAAAAATAACAACTAAGCCTGAAAGGGTTTATATATACTTATTTTTTTATAGAATGGTAAGAACTTATGGATATGACTCTTTCTACACGCGCAACAGCATGAGGGGTGCAAATCACAGCCCAATTCGAGATTGGTCCGCCTTGTGCCAATGTGACCTAAATCGAGTTAGGTTCGTGTTAACCTTGATTTTGCTAATTTTCCTTTAATTTTTGATGTGCCCAAAATTTCTCCTATTGAATATGATATTCAATTGAGAATTAATTCCCCAATTATTATGAAATTGGAAGAGTTTTTCTTCTTTTTTCTTTTATAAACACAAAACAGAAGAAGCATTTTACACACCAAAAACCGAGAACACAACACGAAATTTCTTGCCCAAGTCGAGACTCGATAGCAATTTTGCTATTTTCTTTTCCGTTCAAGTTCAACGCACAACTGAGTTCACTTAGGTAATTTGATAATGTTCTAAAATTACATGTTGTCATTTTATCCTAGGAAATAGACTCTGGTTCCAATCCTGAGCCATATCCATAAGTTGTTACCATTTTACCCTGACAAAGTTATATTGTCATTAAATGTTATTTCATTTTCCATTTCTTGTTTATATTTAGGCCACAAAAATACGCTTAATGCATGTGAAGCCTTAAAATGCTAACGGCAGACAATTTCAAGCACCCTGACAAATAAATTCGTACACACATAGGCCGAAGTGTGGGACAGAAATCAGAATATTGCAAAATGTGTCACGGGTCACAAAAAAAGATGAGCAAATCACACAATTGGAATATGATGGATGATTTTGGACATGGAAACTCAGTTGCGCACAGGAATCCATGGAAAGTGCAGTGAAAATTCCGAACAAGCTAAGACAAATTAACCAACATCAACATGTTGATGTTTTAACAATATGTCCAAACAGCTTGAATTGAAATTCTAGTAAAATGAGAATCTTTTGCATAAATCCAGAACTAGTTTCAATGTGGGGGCGCATCTATAACTTTTCTTTTCTTCATTGTTGAAAAATAAAGGGAAAATATGCATTTTTTTTCCTATTTCGTGACAGAATTTTAAGTGGGACCTACTAATGGGAATTATGACATCATGAGCAATTCGCATTCTTCTCCGCCAGTACTTCGAAATGGTATATTAATACGTTCAAAATGATGCTCAGATGAATGAAAATTCACTCTTTGAGAATGGAATATTAAAGGAAATAGGCTTATCCCGTATCTTCTTTTTTTTTTTTAAAGAAAAAAACTAAGCCTCAAAGGATTTATATATAGTTGTTTTTTTTTTATAAAACAGTAAGAACTTATGGATAGAGCTCTTTCTACACGCGCACCAGCATGAGGGGTGCAAATCACAGCCCGATTCAATGTTGGTCCGCCTTGCGCTAATGTGGCCCAAATTGAGTTAGGTTTGTGTTAACCTTGATTTTGTTAATTTTCCTTTAATTTTTTATGTGCCCATAATTTTTCCTATTGAATATGAAATTCAATAGAGAATTGATTCCCCAATTATTATGAAATTGGAAGAGTTTTTCTTATTTTTTTCTTTTATAAACACAAAACAAAATAAGCATTTTACACACCAAAAATCGAGAGCACGACACGAAATTTCTTGCCCAAGACGAGAGAAATTTTTCTCTTTTCTTTTCAGTTCAAGTTCAACGTGCAACTGAGTTCACTTAGGTAATTTGGCAGTGCTCCAAAATTACTTGTTGTCATTTTATCCTGGGAAATAGACTCTGGTTCCAATCTTGAGCACTGTGATAGGCGGCGAATCTATTTTAAGGAGACTGTTACATACATGACTCGATATTTTCCTCGCTTCAGTTTATTTTGATTTTTCGATTACTTACTGTTTACAGTTGTTGTAATTCATTTTTGTTCGTACTGTAATTGTTATAACTTATCTTGTTATTGCTAATCCAATTAATTTGCATCAATCTTAAAACATATTCATGTCCCTTTTATTCAAGTTCAAAATCTCGTTATGGTTCTTATTCCAACTGCTGAGAAATTCAATGGATAAAATTTCAAACGCCGACAGCAGAAGTTGTTCTTCTACCTAACTACGATAGACCTTGTGAGGTTTCTTACCCAACAGCCTCATGTGGCTAAATAGGGTGGATGATGTCCAAGTGATCAGTGCGATTTACACTTGAAATCATTCCAATTAATGTGTAGGAATTATATAATGAATTATTTGAGTGATTTACTCTACGATGTGTATTCTAATAAGAAAACAGCCAAGAAACTGTAGGAAGTTTTAGGCCGAAAATACAAAAGTCAAGATGTGGGCATTAAAAAGTTTATGGTATGTCGTTTCCTGGATTTTAAAATTATGGATATTAAAACTGTAATGAGCCAAGTTTAGGAATATAATATAATTTTATCTACGATTATTAGTGAAAATATGATTATGAGTGAATCTTTTCAGGTTGCTGTCATAATTGAGAAATTGCCTCATGCTTGGAAGAAATTTAAAAGTTGTCTTAAGCATAAAACCAAGGAAATGAACCTTGAACAATTAATCCTGAAATTGCGCATTGAGGAGGAAAACATATACTCAAATAGGAGAGTAGCTAGTTCTCAGGCAAAAACCAATGTCGTGGAACATGGTCAAGCCTTTAAGGGTAAAAAGACCAAGAAAAAACCCAAGCTAGGTCCAAAAAGAGGTGTCCCAAAGAAGAAAATAATTTTCAAGGGAAGTGTTTCAACTGTGACAAAGTGGGACATAAGCCTTCAGAGTATAGATTACCGAAGAAGAAAATAGATCAAGAAACTATCATGGTGAGAAATCTCACTCAAGAAGTTTCTGATATAAATCTCTATGTTGTTGTGTCAGAAGTGAACCTAGTGGGCTCAAATATGAGAAAATGATGGGTTGATACTGGAGCTACAAGGAATGTGTGTTCAGACAGAAATAGTAAGGCCAAATACTTGATTATATTATCACTAGGTAGCGGGGACCCCGCTCGTCGCATCAGCATTATAGAAAGGCCAGATGGTGATATGAGTTAGACGACCACTGAAATGGCGCAACCCCGATTACGTTCAACAAATGGATAAAGAAGTCAGGGATAGGCAACCTCAGCCTATCTTTCAAGTGCGCTAGGCTCAGACACTCGTGGGTGTATTAGGGAGCTTGATGCTTCTGGTTCGTCCTCACTTCCAATGTGTGGAGACGACGCTTTCGAAAAGACATCTACAAAGTTTAGATCGCAGATGTAGAACCTACAATGAGTTCGATCTAAGAGGAAAAAAATAATAAGATCCTAGTCCTAGCTCTAGCGCTCTAAAACCACTCAATCCAGGTTTTCTCTAATCTAGCGCCCTAAACCTAAAATGGACCTACGTGGTCGAAAACCGTCATCCGGGTAGATTCAAATGAGTATAACGTAGACACTATAATCCCAACCTATAAATACCAACTCGATTCCCTAAAAGCTATCCTAAAGATCAAAGTCCTTATTCCTTATAATTTCATTCAAGAACATAAAGATAGAAGCAATTTCGTATTAGTATAATGCAGGCACTATAGTGATGACAAACACCAAAAATGACAAGTCATAATAAAAGAGAAAGAGTTCAGAGCACTTAAAATGACAATAGGTAGATAGAAATACCTGAACGACGACCGGAACAGTGCACGAAATAATTCAGGGAATACAACGTCAGTTCTTCAAACTTCAATCAAAAGAAAGAGTGCAAAAGTGGCTTGTGTAGCAAGGATCTTTCCTTATATGGGAATTCACCCCAGTTGTTGGATCTGAATGATGAATCGTCTTCAAAGATCAACGGTCAGGGAGCTCGATGGTGCGATATGTGAGCTCAAAGGTAGAACAATCATAACGAGTGTTGATATGTCAAATATGTTAGGGTTGGTGCTCGGAGTGTCAATTCGGATCGTATTTATGTCTGATTCATGAATATGAGCAATTCTATTTTCCATAATATTACTAATTTAATGGTAGCACCATTGTCTTTTATACACTTATTTGATCTAATTATGATTAGATATTTGATTATGATTAGATCGAAACTAAATCTAGTTTAGTGATACGTGTATATTAGACAAAGACCCTAGGATTTACAATCTAGTGCAGTTATAATGTAGTTTGTAATTGACATTGGGAAGCACACTATTAGATGTATATCCTTAAATAAAGTTCCTGGTCAAGATTTACTAACACAGGTCGGTTAGTAAAATCCGCTGAGACCAATACGTGTCGTATATCGTGACTTGGTCCGATGGTTTATCCCAATGAATCATAAGTCTCGGGAGACTCGTATAGACATGTAGGTGTTTATTTGATAAACACTTAATGACTCACTGAAGATTTCTTAATAGATGGTATACCAACGTCAATAAGAATCTTCTCGAGTTGAGCGAGCATAGTGGTCATTCGACTTGAGATACCACAGTGGGATATATGAGTTATCCTCCACACTTTGATGGCAGTCACGTCACCGATCTATTTAAATCAGACCTTCGCCTGTTCATTGGGTGTGGACCGATGCTCATGATATCCAGTGCGTATCAAGATAGGATCCGTCAGTCCTCTGTACAGAGCATAGGCATCCTCACGTGTTTACGATCTAGTAAATCCATGGCCGAGGTATAACTTAAAAAATCAGTTCCGAGTGTTATTTAGAGATCATAAATTGAAAGTCGACTATATTAAACCGAACGAATTTGACGCTCTCATATATATCTCATGTATAATACGGATAGCTTGTGACAGAGGGATTATACGTATGCAATGACCTCGACTTGCAGAGTTTAGCGAGATTATCTGTGGTCGTCATAATCCATGAGTGGGTGGATTATGAACACGAAATTGGATTTCGTGACGGATAAACCTAAACTTAGAGAGTCCCACAATATGAAGTGTACTCATTGAGCATTTGGGCAACGCCACATGAATAATACATATTATTAATAATTATTCACCAGATTAAATGAGTTAATTCGGATCGTTTAATCGGTTAAACGATAACAAATGCATTAAAGGATTTTAGCCAATCGTAATTATTGTGTATTTGTATTTGATACATAATATGATTAGATACACATTAATTATTCTTCAAATGAGATTTTGACACATGCCATAAATATATGTATTTGTTATTTATTGAAAATAAAAATACATATATAATAATAATTATATTAATTGATTATTTGGATATTTAATTGTTAAATATGTAAATGATTAATTAATAAACTTTTTTTCATAATGTTATGAAATTTGTCCAATTATTATTGGTTCACATGGCATGATTTAATTAGGCTTAAGTGTGCCAATTTGATTTGCTAACATTAAAGCTCATTTTGATTTAATTGATTTAAATCACTAAATGGGCAATTTTACCCCTTGAAAGTCGCTTACATGTATTTAAAAGAGGGAAAATTTTTCTTCTTCATCTAACCCATCACCATAGCCGAAACTCATCAAAGAAAAGCCCTAATATTTTTTTGATGAAACCATGAAGAAAAACAAAGGAAAATTCAAGAAAAGCTTAGCAAATTCAATAGATTAAAGGTAATCTACTTTAACCCTAAGCTTGGAAATTTAGTTTCTTGTTTCTTGATGATCTAGAAAGGTTCTAGGGTTCCTTTAATTCTGAAAAATTGGGGCTTTTGGTTGTGGATGATGAATTGGAAGTGTTGAAGCATGTGTGAAATAGTTTTGGATGGAATTAGTGTAATTATTGTCCAATTTGTTCATTTGATGACATGTTGCCATTCTAGAGTGTTATGAACACTCTTGTAACACCTAGAATTCTTCTTGGGTGCTTCATGTGTGGTGACTTTGTTTGGTGCTGTGGATTAATTGGATTAATCTTGAAAATTGGATTTAAAGCATGAAATTTGGCAAAAAATGGTTTCTGGATCAGATCTGAAAGCTTACTGATTTTTTTTGATGAAAAATATGTTTTTTGAATGTTTTGGATGCATTTTGGGTGTTGGAACAATTGCCAGATATTGTTTCCGAGTTAAATAAGCAAAAACGGTGAAAAACGACGTTACCGGGTGACTTTTGAGCCAACCGGGTGACGACTGTCCAAACAGTGAATTTCTCACTGTTCGGGAAGCCCATGAATTGCCCTAATACTATTGGGGCTGAGCTAGGCAGTCTTCATAAGTCTCGGGTGGTCGGTTCGGTCAAAAACGCGTTTTGCGTCATTTTACGGAAAAATATTTTCGTAAAAGTTTCGCGACGTTTCTTAGTTGTTTATGTCGTTATTTGATATCGAACAAACATGTTTAGGTGAAATATGAATAAATTATTCATATTAGATATTGAATAATTTATTCAATAATTTGAAAAAGTTTTAAATTACAATTTCGCCCGAACAGCACTTCCCCGAAACCCCAACAAAATACACTATGGGTTGCAATTAGGGTGATAGCTTTCAAAAATGTCGCACATCACTTCAGGCAGAGAGTGATGTATAGTATGTCGCGTGTCGCCACAAGTGGAGCTGGGGGCTAATGTTATGTGTAAAAATGAGTTCAAAACTTCAGAATCTGCCCAATCATGTAAAATTGGCCCACTAGCAAAAGAATCACAATTGAAGAGGGGCTTAGCTCGCAAGGCCTGGTACCAATCTCATTTTCAAGTCACGAGAAACCACCATCAACCTCGGCGGGATCACCCACAATACGATAATTCCCTAGAGCATCTACAAGCTCAAAATATCTCGAGATATAGCAGGTAGAGTGCATCATAGGCGACTTGGACTCCCTGAATAGCCCATTCCTATGAGATCGAGATCGTTGTTCGAAGGTCGCACGACCTTAAAATCCCAACAAGCTCAGAATGTTCTCGCGAGCCCGAGGAAGATAAGAGAATCACCCAATAATTATCACTTAAGGTAATAATAAATCCCAATAGATTCAGGTTAGTAATGGTCCATAATGGTCTCCAATGGTTACCATATTTTTTGCCACTGAAACGCCTCCCCAGTATTTTAAATGGGGGGAAATCCATTATAATGAGGAGGAAAAAACCTAACCAAAACTCTGTCAAAATTATATTTGAATTGTTAAACTTCAGTGAGCATCTTCGAACCGTTAATAAGATTAACTTGTGGATGTAGGCCCTCGATTTATGGAACCACATTAAAAACTACGAGATATTACCAAACCTAGAATCTAAAGTTTAAACTTATTTGAATTGTTGACCACTCAGAATCGATTTTACTACTTTTGACGACCACTACCAAACCCAATCCCTTGCTATATGGACCTGAATCAATACTGCCACTTCTACCATGAGAAGGGCCATGACACCGACAGTCGCCTTCCCCTCAGGCATGAGATCCAAAATCTAATCAAAGCTTGTAAGATCCCAGATCCAGAAAAAACCTCGGTAATGCAGTAATTGGGATCCAGATCATCGCATTTACATCATTATTTTTCTGTCATGTAATAACTTTTTTTACAATGATGAGAAAAAATGAATTTTACTAAATTTTATGTCTCTTCACAAAACATGAGCATGTTTAAATCCTTCAAATAATTTTAAACTTTTGAATCACTAGCAGAATGCTATCCATAAATGTGCACCAAAGCTTACACTTGGAATTGCAATGCATACTTAGAAAGAATTTACAGTGGCACAACTTGTAAAAATTTTCAAAGCACTTGACATTCATTTGACCATTTTCCAAAGTTAGGACTGAGATGACACTAGGTTTAGGAGATGACGCAAATGAAACGAAAAAAACATAAAAAAAAAAAAAAAAAAAAGAAAATATAGAAAATAGGGTGAATCCCACAAAATCTACTATATTGTTTGGATTTCTCAGTAACCAGGAGTATCGTACACCCCACGACTACTTTGCGTCAAACAGAAACTCAAATATTGAGTATAAAGCAACCTGAGTTGGTGAAAATATTGAGTAACTAGGGGTTCACATCACAAATGTACAGTCTTTGCATCAAAATGCAATTTGACGAGTAAATGAAGCTTAGGACAAAGACAAACCCTACAAAATTCTAAATCATATTGATCCTTAACTAGGTGTTATATTACCTTGACTAAGAAAAAGAAGAAAAATAAACTAAAGTGCTAGTACTAGTCTACACTTAGCGTCAGCATAAACCAATCCGGGTTGCGCGTAATTCTTTATAAAAGAATCACAAACACACTTGGAGAAGCAGTCGAAAGGTGAAACCTTTGTTGGAACATAATTTTGAGTTTAGACAATGCTAGTACTTTGGATTTCAAAGAAAAACTTTTGAGACCATGCGAGGAGTCATTGCATGATAAAAATTTGGAAAGTAAGATTGATGATTTGGAAATCCCGAGGGACAACTGTAGCAAGGAGTGAAAGTTGGGCATAATTGGAATATTTAGAAAGTTGGGCAGAATTAGAATACCAAAGGATTTAGCAGACCAATTAAAGCAGCTTTGGAATATCTCGACAATTAGAGTGAATATCAGATAACTTCAAAAATAAAACGAGACCTTGGAATGAGGATGAACAATAGATAACTTTGAGAATGAAGTAAAACCTTGAAATGACGATGAACATCAGACGGCCTTGAGAATGAAGTGGAACCTGAGACTGAGGATGAACAGTAGTCAACTTCAGGAATGAAGTGAAACCTCATAATGAAGATAGACAACCAAAAAACTGTTGGGGTTGGTGCTCAGAGCGCCAATCCGCATCGTATTTATGTCTGATTCAAGAATACGATCAATTAATTTTTCCATAATATTACTTATTTATGGTTGCACCTCTTGTTTTTATATACGTATTCGATCTGATTACGATTAGATTGAAACTAAATGTGGTTTAGTGATATGTATATATTAGATAAAGACCCGATAATATATATTGCAGTACAAAGTTACAAAGGTAGTTTGTAATTGACATTGGGAAGTGTCACTGCTAAATGTATATTATCAAATATTGTTCCTGGTCAAGATTTACTAACAAGGGTCGGTTAGTCAAATCTGTTGAGACCAGTACATGTTGTATATCGAGACATGGTCCGATGGTTTATCCCAAGGAACCATGAGTCTGGGGAGACTCGTATAGACGTGTAGGTGTTTATAGTGGATAAACACTGAACGACTCATCGAAGATTCTAAATGGATGGTACACCAACGTCAATAAGAATCTTCTCGGGTTGAGTAGCATAGTGGTCCTTCGACTTAAGATACCACTGTGGATGTATGAGACATCCTCCACACTTAGATGGCAATCATGTCACTGATATATTTAGATCAGACCTCCGCCTATTCGTTGGGTGTGGACCGATCCTTAGGATATCCTGTGTGTGTCAAGATAGGATCCGTCAATTTTGTGTACAGATCATAGGTAGTCCATATGTGATTAGCAATCAGTTAAATCTATGGCCATAGTATACTTCGGAAGTGAGTTCCGAATGTTATTTATAGATAGTTAATAGAATCGTCAATGAGATAATACCTATAGAGATTTGACGTTTACATCTATATCGCTAGGATTATCCGGATACCTGTGACAAAGGGATTATACGTATGCAATGACCTCGACCTGTATGATTCAGCTAGTTTATCCGTGGTCGTCATAATTTACGGGTGGGTAAATTATGGACACGAAATTGGATTTTGTGACGGATATACCTGAATCTAGAGAGTCTCACTAATGAAATATACTCGTAGAGCATTAGGGCGACTTTTATGAATAATGATGATTATTTATAAATCGTTTAAACGTTAAACGAAAAATACATGCAAATGGGTCGAACTGTCATTTCCTAATTAATGTGTATTTGTATTTAATATATATGATATTATTAAATACACATTAATAAATTGTCAAATAAAGGTATTTGACATATATCATTAATATATGTATTTGAGATATTTAAAGTAAATATAATACATATATTTGAGATATTTGTATTTAATTAATTATTTAATTATTTAATTGTTAAATGATTAATATAATTAAAATATAAATATCTCACCAAATGATAAAGTTAGGAAATGATTATAAGTGTAAATTGTTGACTTTATACTTAAAGAAAAGGTTGTCAAAATGGTTTTGACTTCTTTAGATATTTGATTAAATTGTTTAAAATGAAAAATATCAATTTCCTTTTTTCTTTTGAATTTTCGGCCAACACCCTAATTAAATATAATTTTTATATTTTTTAGTTGGAATTTTTGACTTACTTTAAATCATTAAATGGTTTGATGAGGATTAAAGCAAGTTGATAAAACAAAATTAAATGAAATGAAAAATATCTAGATATTAGTATATACACCCTAAATTTCGGCCAAGGCTAATTTTGTGGAGTATATATTATTTTGTTTCATCTTTTAGGGTTTAACAAGTTCATTAGATACTAAATAAACATAAAAGAAGATGAGAGAAAATCTTGAAGGCCTAAAGAATGATGCTTGGAAAAATCATATTTTTGTAAGTTTTTCTTCAAAGTCTTCAACATGAAAATTATTTCTAACTTGCTTAGCATCATTTGTGTTGCTTTGGTGTTGTCTCTCTTCTTATAGTTTGTGTTTATTTTGGTTGTGACCTTTGATGAAAGATTGATGCATGTAAGTAAGCTTGAAATGGTTTCAAAGCTTTACTTTTGATTTTTAGAAAATCAAGTTGTCATTCTAGAGTTTGTAAGCAACTCCTTGGTGACCTAGAATTATTCTAGAGTTGTTTCAAATTGGTGAGGCTAGATTGGTGAAGTATCGAATGGATTAATGTGTTGGATTTTAACGATTTGGTGAAATTGGATAATTTGTTGAAATTGAATAATTAGGGTTCTTAACCCACTCCAAATTTGGGGCTTTTAATATATGTGATGTATTATGGTATGAATATGATGCATGTAAATTTTTGGGTTGATTCGATTTGATCTTGGCATGTTTAGAACACAAAAGGACCAAATTGCAATAAACCGAAAATGTAGGGTGCTCTTGGCAATTAGACTAAAATTTGGGGATTTGTTGCAATTCTGATTTTGATGTATTTGATATGTTGAAAATCATTTTAGAAGTGATTTAGAATCATCCAAAATTATATTTGACAATTTTAGGACTAAAATGATAAATTTACAAAGTTATGGGGCAATTCGGTAATTACCAAGAAATTTGATTTCTTGTGTAATTTTTAAAATTTTATAATTGGGTAATTAAATAAATAAGTTTATTTAATTGATCCAATAAAAATTTTGAAATCGGAAAATTTTGATTTTCCGCGTTTCCGATGCGTTACCGATATTCCCCCTTAATACCCCAACAAAATGGTATCAGAGCAAGTCTGATTCTTGGCCCCTGATATGATTAGCCCTTTAAATCTAATTTTTATTCTTGTTTTTGCTTAATACATGCATGCTTTAATTTAATTTGATTAAATTTAAAGTGTATGACACTTTATGGAATATCCCCGCTTAATAAGAATTTAAAGTAACTAGTATTTGGAATACTTATTTCTTGGTTCGTCTTGTCAATACGGTTTATGAATATTTTTCCATGACTACATCTAAGACCGTGCCTCTGCTGTGAGGGTGTATCCGATAGAGATTTATTTATGTCTGATGTATATCAGTTACTAGATAAATTCAAGCAAAAGCGGAATCCTGAACGTGCCCTAGCTGTCAGGGTTAAGCAAGTAGCTTGAGTTTATCATTGGCGAGTTTAACCTTGGTACGTCTCCTTGTGGACATGCCCTAGCAGTGACAATGAGAAACGACCAGGACCGGAAACCCATGAGTCACAACGAGTGTGATTGACAATGAGTTATCTACCTGTGAATATACGTAGGCGAGACCGTGCCTCTGCTGTGAGTCAAAATATATTCATGGGGTCCACTTACCGATATGGAATTCGATTTAATTATTGAATTCTCTTTTCCATTGGGGATTACGGTATTACGTAAAATAATGGGAGGCACTGCTAAGTTTAAAATATTCCATAACTTAGATAGTGTGTATTATTATGGAAATTGCCGCTTGTTCGTTTCCTTATTCTATTGTTTTTATATAGAATTGAACTTTTATTCACTGCACACATATTTTGATATTTTATCTGACTTGACTCTTGATTGCAGTTATTCTAGAATAGGATCTAGATACTAATAGACTAGGATATTATTATATTGGTCTAAACCATCGGGAACTGTTGTTCCGATTTTTTTAAAAATCAAGATGGTTAATGGCTTAGTTTCTAAGTCATGACAGATAATCTAGATAGATATCCCTTTTAGGATATTATTCTGTAGAAAGAATAGTTTCTTGTGCAGTAAGAGTTGACACGAATAAGTTCATGTCTCGAAATTCTTGACTGACATTAAGAAAGCCTCATTAGGTATTTGTTTATCTATTAATGACGTTTCTTAGCTTTAATGACCCTTAGAGGCAATGTGTCTGACATAATTTGCTAATCAGTTATTTGCAATTGTTGTGAATAGTTGAATGCAAATAGTAAAGCTAAAGAAATGAGATACGTATAGTTGTGTATAGAAAATATCGATTTTCACAATACTACAACTATAGGTATTAGATACCAGATCTCCCATCTAGTTATTTAAAATATTAGTTAATGATTGTTTTGATATTTGATATCGGAACTTGCGACTATTGGATAGTTACTTGTTCTTTATAAACAATTGTTATATATTTTAAATATGACTAGTAGTGTCATTGACGTAGAGATAAATATTAAGAAAATTATTCTGTAAAATAAATAATTTAGAACGGTGTTTTATGAGTTTAATAACTTAAGCATTAGATGCTTATCTCATATGGTAAAGGATGGTTTGATACGAGATCACACCACACATCCTTATCCATTTAATGAATATTGTATTCAGGAAGGTGATTAAGATCTCGTTTAACCAATGATTGTCATTGGACCACCAGATTTATTTAACTGATACATTGGATGTATATAGTTTAATAAATAATAATTGCTTAAGGTAGTTTTCTTTATTTCGTAACTTAGTTGATGAATTGCCATAACTTAGTTACGTGTTTCTGAAAGAACACATATTGAACGTCTTGAAATGATCAAGAACTTTCAATCTGTTCTGATGAAACACAGATCGAACATCTTTGACTAGTTCAAAGATATTCGATCTGAAATTTTGAAAAACTTGATCCTTAAAATTCATAATAGGTCTTTAAATTGTTTAAAGATATTTGATATGATCAAATGTATGAATTTATGGCAATTAGTTCTAAGATTATTCAGTGAATATGATTCTTACTCAATATAATTCTTCTACGATTCCATCTTGATGGAATTGGTTAGTGGGAGTAATCGAATCTTATATGATTTGATTCGTTTTGATATTGAATGTTACCGAATTAGTTTCAATACTCTTGGGGATATGCTCCAGTAACATTAGTTCATCTTTTTAATTTAGGTTCCATTTATTTCTACAGTTACATATATGATGTGTATAGGTAGAAAATCCGAATCTTGAAAAGTTTGAGATTTGAATCTTTCTTTTATATAATAGTTATTTAATGGATATTACTTGCACCTTGGAGGTATAAGTAAGAGTTTATCATTTATTCATATTCTATTTTATAGAATATTGTATTCTATTTAATAGAATATTTTTCCTACGATCCTAAGTAATAAAATTATTTTATTACTTGGTGTGTAACATCAGATGTTAATTATTGTAGAAAAGACTTGACTTATTGAAGTCAAATGTGAGAATGATAAATAATAGTTGGAACTACATAATTAATAAGATGAAACGACCCTTAGTCATCTTCTGTATAAGTTCAATAGGATGTTAGAATCATTTACGAGTATTTGATACTTGATGATTCTATTATTTTCTTATCGAAGAAAATTATCTTATAACTTATAGTGGGAGCGATATTTGATATCGATTTCGGAAATTACCATTGAACCTTAGATCTAAGATTGTTCACAGCTTACTACGATCAAGTTTTAAACTTGATTAAGCTTTAATTATGAATCAGTTCATGATATGTGCTAATTGTTTGCACAGCAAAAGCAGTGTGAGCTTATTAAAAGTTTGACCTTTACAGTATAACAGTGAGAAAGGTTGTACTCAGTAATCTATTGTAGATTCTGAGGAAACTTGTCTCTAGTCACACTAATTGAATAATTTGAGATCTTTTAATTAATATTAATATTAAATTGTGTATTTTAGCTAAAGAATACAAAGTGGCATTTTTGAATGGCTTCTTCGTATAAGAGATCAGTTGTGATTTCTTTGTTTGAAGAGTACATTCTGGAATGGCCCTAGAGTTTGTGTTCTGCTGAGATTGCAGTTTGGTATACTAGCTTATAGAGCCTATTGTAGACTCGGGTGAGCCTTCCGAAAATCCGTGTTCTCTAATTTTGATATCAATCAGATTGTCTGATTTTATCAAAGTATAGAGAGCATATTTATGATAAAAGGGTTAGTGGGAGCGTACAAATTTCTTTTTAGTGTTATATATCCTAACAACATTATCATTATTATGGTAATAATGAGATATTTGTAAGGTAAAATATTTACCTCAATCTTCTTTATTCCGTGAAAGTAGTGGGAGTAGTCTCTGTTATATTCGATATAAAGTTTTATATAAGATATAAAACTAAGAGACTTGTGAGATACTCCTATTATCCGTGCATTAGATATGATCTAATAAAAGACACAACAAGGCTATCTGTATGACATTTAGTATAACTGTTTGACAGTTAATGTGTGTCTTGTATATAGTATTCATCTTTCGTAAAAGATGATTCATTTTTCGAAAGAAATATTGATTAGAATATCTAATCAATCTTATGTATCATTTGATGATGACATAATAAATACTTTATTATGTGCGATTAAAGATATCGATTTAACTGTAATTGTTGCGAGTTATTTTGATACCCTATAGACCATATGATGGATCTTGAAACACGTTCTTTGTGATCTTTGAGATATTAAGAACGAGTTTCTAATTCATTGGGAATACAGTCTACAACCATTTGGGTCATATTAGTTTTGAGACTAATTATGACGTTAGACAGTCTACGTCATAAAGAGTCAGAGTAGATGCAGTGAGAGTGTCACTGAGGATTCTACTTTTTCAGTTGAATTAGATGCAACTTATGAAGTATTGACTTATGAAGTTGCATAATGACCTTATAAATTAGAAGTTTTGTATTGCTGTTGTGCTTGTGGTTGTCTTCATAGTATTTTGGATTTGATCCCTAAATACTTGGACAACTCAGTAGCTGTAGCACAATACTGATGTAGGATCAGAGTTATATTAATGTATAATTTAGATTCTACAAAATATGAATGATGTTGGCTATGAGAAATGATGGAGTTTGTTTGACAAACTCAATATGTTATAGTAGACCTACTTCTTGTTGCCCACCTCTTAAGTGCTAGGTGAGCTTTTGAGGGACATGCATATACGATACACATTGAGATGTATATATGATACCTGACCGGTGCTTACACACACGTATAACTCAAGCGCACGTATCGTTCAAGTAGTATAAAAAGTATCGATCCCACGAGGACTTAATACCTAAGCTATTCATTTTATGAGGTCAAATGATTACTAGTATCTAACAGGTTGTTTGATTGATTTGAAATGGTGACGATTCTAAATTTAAAAACATGTAAATAAAATTGTTCAAAAGTAGATTTTAAGAAAATTCAATATTAAAAACTATCTAGGGTCGTGATTTCTTCCAATATCATTTTGAAGATGAAGTGGTTATTTTATGTTTGTGTAATAAATCGATTTACTAACCTGGAACACTAAATTATGTGAAAGCCTATGTCGATGGTCAGACGCAAATACCCAGTTTAACCCAATTGAACCATATGTCTATGTCAACCAAATTATCTGAATTCATTAAGTTTAAGTTCCAATTATGGCTACCCCCGCCCGACAGGTATATGTCTATCCTGTAAGGAAATCTATTAAAGGGTTATCTATCCTCAAGAAAGATTGTGGGCTATTGAGTCTAAGGTCTTAAACTTAAAATCTCTATGTCTAGTTCATTTTAAGTTTACCTAGTCAATTTTATTAGTGGCCATTTAATAAAAAGCATTAAGATTAAGACTCAATAAGTAAATCTTTAAATTACCCAAACTATAAAATAACCCCTTATAAACCGGTGATATTAAAAGTCATCACAACCCCAGATAACTAATTTAGTTACAACACATAACTAGGGCTAGTAAAAACTTGAAAGTAAAAGACATAAAGTAAAAATGCTGAAAAGTAATTGCGGTAAAGTAAAAGCTGAAAAGTAAATTGCAATAAAATAAAATGCTAAGGTAAAAGGATCAACTTTTACTAATTACTATTTAGATATCTCCCTTAATATAATATATAAACTTGTGATTATTTTACCAACCAGTCATATAGGCGGTAACCTGATTAAGTCAAATTAATCCAACCAGCCATAAAGGCGGAACCAAAATAATCCTGCCATATAGGCGGTAAGAAAATTTAATTACCAACCGACCAATCTGGCGGTATTCTTGATTAGTCAGGTTTAAACCAGATTAAAACGAATTACCAACTAACCAATCTGGCGCTATCCTTTTTAAGTCAAATTTTAAATAGTGAATATATTATATTTAAGTGAGATTAATCTAAATAGCAATAGTAAAAGAATTACCTTTCACCCTAGCAGGGGGAAGTTACCTCCTCATGGTGAATAGTAAAAACTGTAAAAATAAAGAAAGTAAATTACTATTATTACATAACGTAATTAAAATTTAATTACAAAACTTAAATTAAAAGAAACTAGAGAGAAAACTCCCTATTTGAAATGAGAGAGAATGGTACATCTAAAACTGAAATCTCGAGCTCAATTTATAGGCGCGGATAGGCTCTGGGCGTCGCGACGCGCAAGGTTATAGCGTCGCGATGCCGGTTCTTTTTGGCGTGGCATGCTGAGATGATGACACGTGGCGATTCTGGATAAGGAGATAAGGCGACAAGTGGCAAGGCGGCTGAGAGCTCAATTATTATGCTGACGTGGCATGACGTGGTAGTGACGTGGAGACACGTGGCGAAAGGGAGTGTCGGCACCGTAGGATTGTGAAACGTGGCACAATTTGATTGGTTGATGATGATGTGGCACTTTGACTCGGTCAACTAGTGATGTGGATGATGACATGGCGGTGACGTGGAGTGACACGTGGCACACGTGGTAAAGGTGATTGTCGGCACCGTAGGATGATGACACGTGGCACGGCGCATGTTAGCAAAGTCAAACTTTTCAAATTCTGACCCGTTGACCCGTCGCACGTTAGCAGATCTGGTGCATGTTAGGCGTCGCGACGCGCCCAAATTACCAAAATGCTATTTTTTCCAATTTTCACTATTTTGCTCCAAATCACCTCGAGAATGTCCTGAAACTTTATTTATCTACAAAATAACACAAAACACATCAAAATATTCACAAAAATCAAGAAACTATACAAAATATTAGGTTAAATGAGTGGGAAATAGTGATAGATTTACAATTCATCACACCCCCAAACCTAACATTTTGCTAGTCCTCGAGCAAAACACAAAATAAAATAACATAATAAAATTTAATTAAGCCACTTTCGTAGGGATCACGGTTGCATTTAGCGTATGCAACAAGCCTTTAAACCCCTAGGTGTCCCTAGTGGACGAGTTGTAGTCTCGTGAGGGTTTACAGCAATGATACCCACAAACATTTTATAAAAGTAAAAAGGTAGTGAAACTAATGCACACAGAAACAAAAAGACAAGAGAAAAGAGAATAAAGAAGTTAGTGACTAATCAGGTGAAACTTCTACTCCAAGTTACTAGTTGTTTTGTTTCTTTCTAAATTACTGAATAAGTAAATTCTCCGATTATATTTACCATTCTCCATATACATAGCCAACAAAATATTAAACAACTTATTTTTGACCACAACAGTCATAAGTGTAGTTGATAAGAGATTAATATTTTTGTCCTAAAGTTTTATCAGAATTCACACCTTGTTGTAGCAATGGAATAATTTTTCTGATTTTTTTTTTGATTTTTTTTATTTATATACAATATCTTCCATCTATGTAGCGAGTGTTGGGTCGGTGACTCCCAAACCAGTTGGCTTTAGGGCACCAGATGTTAAGACACCCCTACGGACTTAATTACTCAGACTTCAGATATATATATTTTTGCAGCATCTTTGATTCATGTAGCGAGCTTTGGGCCAGTGACTCCCAAACCAGTTGGCTTTAGGGCACTAGGTGTTAAAACACCCTTACAGACTTAATAACTCGGATCTCAGATTTTTTTTTTTCTTTACTCCATCACTTTTTGAGATGCTTCCTCCAATTAAACTAGAGCACTGAATATTACAAACTTTTCAATTTTAGCTCATTTCTGTATGTTACTATGCATGTTGATAATATCTGCCAACTGAGCATATGAAGATCCATTTTAGTCAGTATTATGGAGAATCCACAAATTAAATAATTCAAAAGGAAATAAACAAAAATTAACTTGTTCCGAAATAGGTTTGAGATACGTCTCAGAAGTGGAAACTCCTTACTTAGCTATCTCTTACCAATTTCACCTTTTTAGTCAAAATAAAAACACAAAAACGCAAAATATTTTTGTAATTTTTTTGAAAATTTCTCAATTTTTTTGTATTTTTCGAAAAATTTTGAACTAAAAATAAAAACAACACACAACTAAAAAGAAGATATTAATCAACTAATTCCCTCCCCCAAACCTAAATGAGACATTGTCCCCAATGTCTTAAACAGTAGAAGAAGAGTTTAGAAGATAATACCTGGTTAGCTGAAATTCTACAGGAAATTAAAGGTTAAGATCCAGATTAATCCAACGCCTCTTACCACGATCGTCTTCGGACCAATTTATCTTTGAAAAGATAGGGTCAACTTGTGGTTCATAGGCTAAGAGTTGGTCAATTAGATCCGGAGCAGTTCTGGCAGTAAAGAGTAGTTCTTTCAAAGATTTTGACACGAACCCATTTCTCCGGGCAACATCAAGAAACACACAAAGAAAATCATAAAATCCATCAACGTTAAACAGCCCAATTGGTTTCTGGTGTATGTTCAAGTTCGCCCAAGATAGCACTATAAAAATTTCCTCCAATGTACCCAAGCCACCTGGCAAAGCAATAAAAGCATCAATACGGTTAATCATTTCTACCAGTCGTTCAGACATACCTGGCATGATCAGTTCCTCTCCGTTTGATGGTTCAATAAGATTTGCTTCTGCCAAGGGTTTTGGGATGATTCCCAAAACATGACTACCTCCTTCCTGTACGGCCTTTGAAACGATCCCCATTAGTCCAAGATTGCCTCCGCCATATACTAAGTGCATTTCTTGCAGCTAAGACTCGACCCAATTCTTGTGCTGCTTCTACGTATTGTGGTTTAGTACCAACACTACTACCGCAAAACACACAGATGTTTTCAACTCGTCTTCTTGAAGTGGCTTCCATGTTTTACTCTGGATGTCTTTAAAAGTGCAATGATGAGTTGAATTTATAACACCTGAAAAGGGTGAGTATAATAATAGCACTAGTACCTGCCAAATGACAATTATTAGTTAAACAGTAAAATAAATCGTGATAGTCAAAAAGGTCTGGATCCTGTCGGAGAAAATAAAAGAAAACAACAAAACAAATTACAATTATTAGGAAAAGACAAAGAGATATAATATGTACAAGAAAATTAGCAGCTTGATTGACGTCTATGCGTCAGGGACAAGTTTCCCATCCAATTTTCTTATAAATTGGCAAACAGGGTCTTTTTGAGTCAGATTCCCAAGACTTAACTGTTGTCTTTCTTTTTGGAATTGTGTATGTAATCTGCGAATTTCGTGATACACAAATCCACAGGGATGCATCTCAAGAGTTTTAGATATGTCATCCAAAGACTCCTTACTCAAGCCATCCCTAATGAAATTAATCTTATCTTCACGGTTAACAGACATCATTCCTAAAGAACGGAACGATTATCACAAAACATACGAGCACATTTATAACAAACACACATTCTTTTGGCTCTTCTCTTTTTAGCATAAGTGCTCCTTCATAAACCAGACAGATGTGAAATAAAAGAGTCAGAAGACTCACCTGCCAATCGGACCCGTGCTTCAATAATCCAACGAATGTCAGTAGGAATACCTTTGATCATCAGTAACCTCATCCGTTCTAAGCGAGCTTTGTAGACTTTCATCAGAGATTTTTGAGGGAGAGAAGGAAATTGCTTGTGAAGATTTGCGAGAGCTTCTTCCATCTTGAAATGACTAAACCTGCAAAAACTAAACACACAAAATTAAATCACACCAAATCACAATATATACACAAATTGCATGGGTTGCCTCCCTGCGAGCGCTAAGTTTAAAGTCGTCAGCTAGACGTGACTGCCTGAACGTTAGGCTGGATCTGAAAGTGTGACACTTTCTTTTTGTCGCTCAAATGATTCTCCCCAGTAGTGCTTAACACGCTTGTTTTTAACCTGAAAGTTTTATTGGAGTTAGGATCATGTATCTCAACGGCTCTATCTGGTAAAACATTGGTGATCACAAATGGACCTGACCACCGTGATTTTGGCTTCCATGGGAAGAATTTCACCCTTGATTTGTTTAACAGTACCTTCTGCCCTGGTTCTAGTTGTATGCGCACTAACTTCTCATCATGTCTTTTCTTTGCCTTTTCTTTGTACAATTTGGCATCCTCAAAAGGCCGATTGTGAAATTCCTCCAATTCATTGAGCTGGTGGAACTTTTTCTCTTTTGTTGCTTGTAGTGCAATAATTGGCTTTTTCAGTGCAAAAGATGTTTTATCTTCAGGCTCCACAGACAATTGACATGTTTTAAGTTTGTTAGTAGAACTTTGCATTGCATTGGAGTTCTGAATGGTACTGTGTATCACATCAAGTCTGAAACATTCCTCATTCTTTTCATCATCTAGGAAATTCATGGCCTTGAAAACATTGAATGTTACTTCTTGGTCATGTACCCTCATGGTTAATTCTCCTTTTTGTACATCAATAATGGTTCGACCTGTAGCCAAGAATGGTCTCCCGATGATGATTGGCACGTCTGCGTCTTCCTCCATATCAAGGACAATAAAATCTGCTGGGAAAATGAATTTGTCAACCTTGACCAGCACATCCTCAACTACGCCTCTTGGAAATACGAGCGTTCTATCAGCAAGTTGTAGAGAGACTGAGGTGGGCATTGTTTCTCCAATTTGCAGCTTCCTGTAAATAGAAAAAAGGCATTAAATTAACACTTGCACCTAAATCACATAAAGCCTTACCGATATAATGTTCTCCAATGGTGCACGTGACAATGAAACTGCCAGGATCTTTTAATTTCTGGGGAAGTTTCCTCTGAATGATGGCACTGCATTCTTTCATCAATGCTACTGTCTCGTAGTCTCCCAATCTCTGTTTTCGTGAAAGAATATCTTTCATGAATTTGACATAGCTGGGCATTTGTTCCAAGGCTTCTGCAAATGGGATGTTGATGTGCAGCTTTTTGAAAACCTCCAGGAATCGAGCAAACTGCTTGTCCAGTTTGTTTTTCTGAAGACGCTGAGGAAAAAGTGGAGGTGGAGTGATTTGTTCTTTTTCCTTTGCTTCTTTTTCCTCCATCTGTTGCTTTGCTTCTTTTGGAACATCTTTAATGGTTTCCTTGATTCCAACATCTTTGTTGATTTCAGTACCACTTTTCAAGATGATGGCTTGACATTGCTCATTCCCTCGGTTCCTTGGATTTGGTTCTATATTGCTGGGAAGATTTCCTGGTGGTCTGTAACTCTGAGCATTGGCCAGTTGTCCAATCTGATTCTCCAATGCTTTGAAAGAAGCAGATTGGCTTTGACATATAGCATCATATGCTGTTTGTTGCTTTTTGAACATCTCTGCAATCCATTCTTTCATTTCTGGTTCTTTTTCAAACTCCTGGCTTTTGTTCTGTTGCTGGAATCCAGGTGTTGGATAGTTATTTTGCCCTGAATTGTTGCTCCATGAGAAATTAGGATGATTCCTCCACCCCGGGTTGTTGGTGTTGGAATATGGATTGTTCCCCTGTCTGTTGAAATTGTTGACATAATTCACCATCTCTTCAAGTTGGTTTAGTTCTGGTGCTCCTCCATATGGTGAACTTGTGGATCCAATGTTGCTTTGCATGTCGAGAGTCTCCATGAATTTGCATATTTGATCCAGTTTGGCACTGACTGCTGAATTAGCTCCACTTTCATAGATTCCTGCAATTCTTTGGATCATGCTCCTTTATGTTGGCCACAAGGAATTGTTGTTGGCCATTTCTTCGATTAGGTCCCAGACTTGATCTTCTCCTTTTGCCATCAAATCTCCTCCAGCAGCAGCATCGATTATGGTTCTCATTATTATAGAAAGTCCATTATAGAAAGTTTGGACTTGCAGCCATTTTGGAATCTTATGGTGAGGACATTTCCGGAGAAAATATTTGTACCTTTCCCAAGCTTCGTAGAGAGTTTCTGAGTCTTGTTGTACAAAGGATGTGATGTTATTCCTCAGTTTTCCAGTTCTAGCTGGTGGAAAGTACTTTGCAAGAAATTTGGTGGCTAAAGTGTTCCAAGTTGTGATGGAACCTGCTGGTAGTGAATGTAGCCAAGCTTTAGCTCTGTCCTTCAAGGAGTATGGGAAAACACGCAGTCTCATTGCTTCTTCAGCTTCTCGGTTGTAATTGAAAGTGCCGCAAACTTCCAGAAAGTTATTGATGTGGGCATTAGGATCTTCAATTGCATTCCCCCCAAACTGAACTGACTGCTGAATCATCTGAATGCATGTTTTGATGTCACCCGCATTTTCTGGTAAGGGAAGAAGTACAATACAAGAAATGAGTATGTCAACCACCGGAATGGTTCTGTCTCTTGAATGGGAATTGGTGGTGCAACCTCCAAAGGTTCAGGTTCCATATTGACTAAAGCTTCTTGGCCTTCTCGCCTTTCCTTCTCAACTGTCTGATGGTTCTTTCAATTTCCGGGTCAAGCGGTCGAAGTTCAAAGCTTCTGGTTCGTCTCATGAAGTTTATGAGAACCTGAAACACAAGAAAACAAAAACAATAGTAAATAAAATTAGATACAAGTAAAGGTATCTAACCTGTAAACTAATAGTGAAAGATAAATAAGTCCCCGGAAACGGCGCCAAAAACTTGACCGGTGCTTACACACACGTATAACGCAAGCGCACGTATCGTTCAAGTAGTATAAAAAGTATCGATCCTACGAGGACTTAATACCTAAGCTATTAATTTTATGAGGTCAAATGATTACTAGTATCTAACAGGTTGTTTGATTGATTTGAAATGGTGACGATTCTAAATTTAAAAACAAGTAAATAAAATTGTTCGAAAGTAGGTTTTAAGAAAATTCAATATTAAAAACTATCTAGGGTCGTGATTTCTTCCAATATCATTTTAAAGATGAATTGGTTATTTTATGTTTGTGTAAATAATAAATCGATTGCTAACCTGGAACACTAAATTATGCGAAAGACTCTGTCGATGGTCAGACGCAAATACCCAGTTTAACCCAATTGAACCATATGTCTATGTCAACCAAATTATCTGAATTCATTAATTTTAAGTTCCAATTATGGCTACCCCCACCCGACAGGTATATGTCTATCCTGTAAGGAAATCTATTAAAGGGTTATCTATCCTCAAGGAAGATCGTGGTTATTGAGTCTAAGGTCTTAAACTTAAAATCCCTATGTCCAGTTCATTTTAAGTTTACCTAGTCAATTTTATTAGTGGCCAGTTAATAAAAAGCATTAAGATTAAGACTCAATAAGTAAATCTTTAAATTACCCAAACTATAAAATAACCCCTTATAACCGGTGATATTAAAAGTCATCACAACCCCAGATAACTAATTTAGTTACAACACATAACTAGGGCTAGTAAAACTTGAAAGTAAAAGACATAAAGTAAAAATGCTGAAAAGTAATTGCGGTAAAGTAAAAGCTGAAAAGTAAATTGCAATAAAATAAAATGCTAAGGTAAAAGGATAAACTTTTACTAATTACTATTTAGATATCTCCCTTAATATAATATATAAACTTGTGATTATTTTACCAACCAGTCATATAGGCGGTAACCTGATTAAGTCAAATTAAATCCAACCAGCCATAAAGGCGGAACCAAAATAATCCTGCCATATAGGCGGTAAGAAAATTTAATTACCAACCGACCAATCTGGCGGTATTCTTGATTAGTCAGGTTTAAACCAGATTAAAATGAATTACCAACTGACCAATCTGGGCTATCCTTTTTAAGTCAAATTTTAAAAAGTGAATATATTATATTTAAGGGAGATTAATCTAAATAGTAATAGTAAAAGAATTACATTTCACCATAGCAGGGGGAAGTTACCTCATCATGGTGAATAGTAAAAACTGTAAAAATAAAGAAAGTAAATTACTATTATTACAGAACGTAATTAAAATTTAATTACAAAACTTAAATTAAAAGAAACTAGAGAGAAAACTCCATATTTACATTAAAGAAATGAGAGAGAATGGTACATCTAAAACTGAAATCTCGAGCTCAATTTATAGGTGCGGATAGGCTCTGGGCGTCGCGACGCGCAAGGTTATAGCGTCGAGATGCCGGCTCTTTTTGGCGTGGCATGCTGAGATGATGACACGTGGCGATTCTGGATAAGGAGATAAGGCGACACGTGGCAAGGCGGCTGAGAGCTCAATTATTATGCTGACGTGGCATGACGTGGCGGTGACGTGGCGAAAGGGAGTGTCGGCACCGTAGGATTGTGAAACGTGGCACGCTCTGATTGGTTGATGATGACGTGGCGATGATGTGGCACTTTGACTCGGTCAACTAGTGATGTGGATGATGACGTGGCGGTGACGTGGAGTGACACGTGGCACACGTGGCAATGGTGATGTTGGAATTGTCTAAGCATCCCAAGATCATATTAAGCAATGAAAATAACATGCGAATACATTCAAGAAGGTACGGAATACTCACAATGATTCCAAGCTCACATGTGCGGTTCCCTATCACCTTTGTATGTACTCATTTGGTGTGCTAGCACTTAGGAATTATTTGCCACAAAAATCCCTTATATCTTCTTCAAACTCACGGCAAAACCAGAAGACAAAAGAAGAGTGAACTGCCCCTTGGGCATGAGAGAGTGGAGAAGGAAAGAGAGAGAGTTGTGTTTTTTTTTAAATGATTTCTAAAATCAAATAATACATATAACAAAAATTTGGTATTAGCCTTTCAAAAAGGTCAACCAAATTTTGGAGCCAAAAGGCATTTAATGCCATCCACCAACTCACATCAATCACAAGTGACATGTTGTCAATCACTCAAAGTGACTAGACATCACATCAATTAAAGAGACTAATGATTTGACGCTTGATGCGACTAGCGATTTGACGCTTGAAGTGACTTGCGTGCCGCACTCGAATTCGAAATGCGAATGCGCTCGCAAACACTCCCGGGCTCGGGTTCGCTAATTCCAAATTAACGAATTTTCCGTTGCGACGTAATTAAATGATTATGCCTAGCGAAATCACTATTCACGTCCCTCACGAATTAATTCTAAATTAACTCGTTCGCCCGAATTAAAATCTAATTTTAATTCCGCGTCGAAATCCAATTTCGTTTAATATATCAAATATATTAATTTATCGATTAATTCCAAATTAATCGTTCTCTCCCTTTAATTGATATTTTATCCCAGATAAAATATCTCCGTAATTAATCCCAGATTAATTTTCTCTCTCATCTAATTAATCCCAAATTAATTAAAGTGCGAGTCATACGTCATCGGTGAATCTTCGGGAAGCGACCCATAAGATCCCCGGATATGTTGGCAGTAAATCCGGTCGTTGGACTATCCGAACACATAAGTACCTAATACTACGTTTATACCGATTTACAAGACAAAGTTGGCTTCTAGCAAAGCACCATGCCTACCCAATTCTCCAGAAATATCCTTACAGGAATATAGTGATCTATATCAGGCGTAATATATGTAGTATTGCGTATCTAGATCCAGTATCGGATGTCACATGTTAGGCCTGGGGCTGGAATTGTGTCTGCCCCGTACGAAGCACATATCAGATCTCTGGTAACTAGTCTCTATAATCAGATAATCATGACCTAGTCATATTATCCCGATAACTCGAGCATATAAGAGAACCAGTTCTGTTTCCTACGTGACCATCATCTCCACTATGACTGGAGTGATACTTCCATCTCGACATCATACCCAACACACTACGATTCTTAATATACCCAGCAGAGGCGTACACAGAACCTGTTAAAGCCCTGGACGACCAAAACCAAAGTATATTGATTGTCGCAAGTATTAGCGGTGCAAGTCTCAGGTTAAGACCAAATACACCTACCCTGATTTCGGACTTCCATAGACACATAGTCATACTACCAATGGAATTCCGAGGGGGTCTATCCAGAGCGAAGCTGTTTTCCGTACCATCGGTAAAACACAACCTCCTACTACACTTGCATGAGTATCCTATACCCAAATATATGAGAACTATGCAGTTATGCCCTCACAATGCGCACAAGTGTAATACTAGTCTTTTAAGCATTATCGATGTCCAATCTCGATAATACTCTGACTAGGGATATTTAATGATTTATCCTTCGTGGATTGATACTGTCTCATATCATCTCAATCCAGGAACTAATCATAAGGACCTCCTATCATTTATACATCTTGGTGATCTAATCACAAATGATAAGAGAGCAATCTCCTTTGTCACATAGTTAATTTGTACAATAACACCATGATCTATACAAATAGTGACGCTATGGGTCATAATTGTCCAACAGGTGATTGTCGGCACCGTAGGATGATGACACGTGGCACAGCGCATGTTAGCAAAGCCAAACATTTCAAATTCTGACCTGTTGACCCGGCGTACGTTAGCAGATCTGGTGCATGTTAGGCGTCGCGTCGCCAAAGGCTTGCGCGTCGCGACGCGCCCAAATTACCAAAATGGCATTTTTTCCAATTTTCACTGTTTTGCTCCAAATCATCTCCAGAATGTCCTGAAACTTTATTTATCTACAAAATAACACAAAACACATCAAAATATTAACAAAACTCAAGAAACTATATAAAATATTAGGTTGAATGAGTGGGAAATAGTGATAGATTTACCACTCATCAATATCGTGGATTGGCACAAGAGCAAGTGGGAGAAATTGTTGGGGTTGGTGCTCAGAGCGCCTATCCGCATCATATTTATGTCTGATTCATGAATACGATCAATTCATTTTTCCATAATATTACTTATTTATGGTTGCACCTCTTGTTTTTATATACGTATTCGATCTGATTACGATTAGATTGAAACTAAATGTGGTTTAGTGATATGTATATATTAGACAAAGGCACGATAATATATATTGTAGTACACAGTTACAAAGGTAGTTTGTAATTGACATTGGGAAGTGTCACTACTAAATGTATATTATCAAATATTGTTCCTGGTCAAGATTTACTAACACGGGTCGGTTAGTCAAATCTGTTGAGACCGGTACATGTTGTATATCGAGACTTGGTCCGATGATTTATCCCAATGAACCATGAGTCTGGGGAGACTCGTATAGACGTGTAGGTGTTTATAGTGGATAAACACTGAACGACTCACCGAAAATTCTTAATGTATGGTACACCAACGTCAATAAGAATCTTCTCAGGTTGAGTAATATAGTGGTCCTTCAACTTGAGATACCACTGTGGATGTATGAGACATCATCCACACTTAGATGGCAGTCACGTCACCGATTTATTTAGATCAGACCTCCGCCTATTCATTAGGTGTGGACTGATCCTTAGGATATCCTGTGTGTGTCAAGATAAGATCTGTCAGTTCTGTGTACAGAGCATAGGTAGTCCATATGTGATTAGCAATCAGTTAAATCTATGGCCATATTATACTTCGGAAGTGAGTTCGAATGTTATTTATAGATTGCTAATAGAATCGTCGACGGGATAATACCTATAGAGATTTGACGTTTACATCTATATCTCTGGGATTATCCGGATACATGTGACGGAGAGATTATACGTATGCAATGACCTCGACCTGTATGATTCAGCTAGTTTATCTGTGGTCATCATAATTTACGGGTGGGTAAATTATGGACACGAAATTGGATTTTGTGATGGATATACCTGAATCTAGAGAGTCTCACTAAAGAAATATACTCGTAAAGCACTAAGGCGACTTTTATGAATAATGATGATTATTTATAAATCGTTTAAACGTTAAACGAAAAATTCATGCAAACGGGCTAAACCGTCATTTCCTAATTAATGTGTATTTGTATTTAATATATATGATATTATTAAATACACATTAATAAATTATCAAATAAAGGTATTTGACATATATCATTAATATATGTATTTGAGATATTTAAAGTAAATATAATACATATATTTGAGATATTTGTAGTTAATTAATTATTTAATTATTTAATTTTTAAATGATTAATATAATTAAAATATAAATATCTCACCAAATGATAAAGTTAGGAAATGATTATAAGTGTAAATTATTGACTTTATACTTAAAGAAAAGGTTGTCAAAATGGTTTTGACTTCTTTAGATATTTGATTAAATTGTTTAAAATGAAAAATATCTATTTCCTTTTTTCTTTTGAATTTTTCGGCCAACACCCTAATTAAATATAATTGTTATATTTTTTAGTTGCAATTGTTGGCTTATTTTAAATCATTAAATGGAGCAAGTTGATAAAGCAAAATTAAATGAAATGAAAAATATCTAGATATTAGTATATACACCCTAAATTTCGGCCAAGGCTAATTTTGTGGAGTATATATTATTTTGTTTCATCTTTTAGGGTTTAAAAAGTTCATTAGATACCAAATAAACATAAAAGAATATGAGAGAAAAGCTTGAAGGCCTAAAGAATGGTGCTTGGAAAAATCATGTTTTTGTAAGTTTTTCTTCAAAGTCTTCAACATGAAAATTTTTTCTAACATGCTTAGCATCATTTGTGTTGCTTTGGTGTTGTCTCTCTTCTTAAAGTTTGTGTTTATTTTGGTTTTGAACTTTGATGAAAAATTGATGCATGTAAGTAAGCTTGAAATGGTTTCAAAGCTTTACTTTTGATTTTTGGAAAATCAAGTTGCCATTATAGAGTTGGTAAGCCACTCTTTGGTGACCTAGAATTTTTCTAGAGTTTTTTGAAAAGTGGTGAGGCTAGATTGGTGAAGTATTGAATGGATTAAAGTGTTTGGATTTTAAAGATTTGGTGAAATTGGACATTTGTTGAAATTGAATAATTTAGGGTTCTTAACCCACTCCAAATTTGGGGCTTTTCATATATATTATGTATTATGGTATGAATATGATGCATGTAAATTTTTTGGGTTTATTGGATTGATCTTGGCATGTTTAGAACACAAAGGACCAAATTGCAATAAACCGAAAATGTAGGGTGCTCCGACAATTAGACTAAAATTTGGGATTTGTTGCAAATCTGATTTTGATGTATTTTATATGTTGAAAATCATTTTAGAAGTGATTTAGAATCATCCAAAATTGTATTTGACAAATTTAGGACTAAAATGATAAATTTGCAAAGTTGTGGGGCAATTCGATAATTACCAAAAAAATTGATTTATTGTGTAATTTTTAAAATTTGATATTTGGGTAATTAAATAAATAAGTTTATTTAATTGATCCAAGAAAAATTTTGAAATCGGAAAATTTTGATTTTCCGCGTTTCCTCTGCGTTACCGATATTCCCCCTTAATACCCCAACAAAAACTTCCAGAATGAAGACAACTCTGATAATGGATAAAGACTTCTAGAATGAAGATGGCTTCGAGAATAGAGACAGGCAACAGACAACTCCAAGAAGGAAATAGACAAACATCAAACAGCTCCGGGAATGGGTGGAGATTTGTGACCAACATCCAATAACTCCGGGACTGGAGTAAAAATTTGAGAATGGAGCCCATCCAAATCGGGAACAAATCCCATAATCACCAAAGTTGGGATTAAAACCTGCAATCATTCATAGTCGAGAACAATGCCTATAATCACCAAAGCGGGGAATAAAGCATGCAATTAGAACTTCAGGAATAAAGTCCATGATCAACAAAGTCAAAAATAAAGCCTGTAACCATTCAAAAGCATCGGGAAAAAAGCCTATAATCATCAAAGTTGAGAACAAAGCCCATAATCACCAAAGCCAAGAATAAAGTCTGCAATCATTCAGAGCACTGGGAATAAAGGCCATCAACAAAGTCAGGAATCAAGCCTGTAGCCATTCAAAAGCATCGGCAATAAAGCCCACAATCATCGAAGTCGAGAATAAAGCCCATAATTATTAACATCAGGAATAAAGCCCATAATCATCAAAGTTGGGAATCGAGTCTATAATCATCAAAATCAGGAATAAAGTCAACAAAACCCATAATTCTCAAAAGAATTGGGAACAAAGCCCACAACTATCAAGGCCAAGAATAAAGCATGCAATCATTTAGATCATTGGGAACAAAGCCCACAAACATCAATCAGCCATCAAACAACAATCCAACTACAACACATCCAGGTAAGTCCGGCAACGCAAGATGAGACAGGTGTTAGGTTTATTCTAAGTCCCAAGATAAAACAAGCAATGAAATACATGTGTGAATACATCAAAGGAGGTAGCGGAATACTTACATCGATCGGTTGAGAGACGCGGCAAGCAACAAAACTTGAAATTCCTCACTGCAAAGGGCGTGAACTGCAGTGATGTTGCTCACTGTTTTGGGCGTGAAGATGGTCCTTCGTCAAGCTCCTAGCTTCATCGAACGGATCCCGCCTCATGGGTGAACCTCCCTAACACCTTCGCAAGTCTCGTAAGTGTGCTAGCACTTGTGTTTTTGCATCAAAAACACACTCATGCTTCCCTTGAAGCTCACGGCAGTGAGCTGTGAAGAAGGGAGAAAAACAGCCCCTTGGGGTGAGAAAGAGAGGAGGAGAGATGGAGAGAAAATGTGTAATTAAGTAGTAAAAAAACTTTTCCAAAAAGGTTATATATTTTTTCATAAAATATACAAAAAACATTTACCAAATAATTATTAAAATCAATTGTAAATACTTTCCACAACTTACACTATTTCACCAAAACACATCACTATTTAATTTCACTTTATCACAGTGACATGTTGTGTGTCTATCACTCAATCAATCAATCACATCAATCAATCAATCAATCATATCACTCAAAGTGACTATTGATTTGACGCTTGATGTGATGAATGATTTGACGCTTGATGTGACTTGCGTTGCCGCACTCGAATTCGAAATACGAATGCGCTCGCAATCACACTCGGGCTCGGTTTCGCTAATTCCTAATTAGCGAGTTTTTCCGTTGCGTCGTAATTAAATGATTACGCCTAGTGAATTCACTATTCACGTCGCTAACGAATTAATTCTAAATTAATTCGTTCGCCCGAATTAAAATCTAATTTTAATTCCGCGTCGAAATCTAATTTCTTTTAATATATCGATATATTAATTTACCGATTAATTCTAAATTAATCATTCTCTCTCTTTTTAAATATCTCCGTAATTAATCCTAGATTAATTTTCTCTTTCTTCTATATAATCCCAGATTATTAATGAGTACGAGTTATGCGTCATCGGTGCATATCGGGAAGCGACCATGAGATCCCCGGATAAGTCGGCAGTAAAATACGGTCGTCGGAGTATCCGAATCACGTACATACCAAGTACTACTTCTATTCTAACCGATTTACGAGACAAGATCGGCTTCTAGCAAAGCACGAAGTCTACCGATTCTCCAGTCATATTCATCTAAGAATATTTAAGATCTATATCAAGCGTAGTATCCAAGTATCGTGTATATTGGTCCAGTATCGGATAGTCACGTGCTAGGGCTGGGGCTGGATAAGTGTCTGCCCCGTCCGAAACACATGTCGGATGTCTGGTAACTAGTCTCTATAATCGGATATACATGACCTTGTCATAATATCCCGATGGCCGGCCAGCACTTAAGAGCACTAATACCGTATCCTGCGTGACATCATCTCCACTATGACTGGAGTGATACTTCCATCTTGACATCACACCAATACTCTACGATTCTCAATATACCCAGCATTGGCGTACACAGAACCGGTTAGAGTCCTAGACGACCTCAACTAAAGTATATTGATTATCGTAAGCATTAGCGGTGCAAGTCTCAGGTTAAGACCAAACACACCTACCCTGATGTCGGACTCCCATAGACACATAGTCATAATACCAATGGGATTCTGAGGGGTCTATCCAGAGCGAAGCTGTTTCCCATACCATCGGTGAAACACAACCTCCTATCGCACTTGCATGAGTATCCAATACCCAAATATATGAGAACTATGCCGTTGTGCCCTCACAACGCGCACAAGTGCAATACTAGCCTATTCCGCATTATCGATGTCCAGTCTCGATAATACTACGACTAGGGATATTTAATGATTAATCCTTCGTGGACTGATACTGTCTCATATCATCTCAATCCAGGAACTAATCATATGGACCTCTCTTCATTTATACATCTAAGGTGATCTAATCACAAATGATGAGAGTGCAATTTCCTTGTCACATAGTTAATTTGTACAACAACACTATGATCTGTACAAATAGTGACGCTATGGGTCATATTATCCAACATCTCCCACTTGGCACATAGCCAGTCACTCAAGTGTCCTACACCCGAACTATGTACGGTTCGCTCAAATTGCTGAGAAAAGGTTTTCGTCAGCGGATTTCCATGATTATCGTCTGACGCGATTTATACGATCACCACATCGCCACGATGTATGATCCCAAAAATCAGATGAATATAGAAGTATATATCTGGATCGTCGATGAGACCTTTAATTCTTTAGCCTTATGCTGACGCCTAGCTCAGCTGCTAATAGAACTATATCTAATCTAATTAGATTTATTATCGACCCAAATGGCTTCTATTGCTGCCTCAGCCGCAGCAATAATCCGCATTTGTTTGTTTATTCGGCAACAGTATCTTGCTCGGAAGATTTCCAGCTCACTGTCCCGTAATTTAAACTTTATAGTACCGCAGTATTTAACTGTTTGGAAACTTGCAGCAGTGATCCCAGTCACTCAAGTCTCATTCTCCATAGTTTTAGACATCATCTTAGTTCTCTAAGATACTAACAGATGTTCTTAATTTCAATCCAGTGACTATCACTGGATTGACCCGATTGTGACTCCATATGCTCAACGCGTATGAGACACCATATCAGTACATTTTAAATGTACAATTTCCCAGAGAGTGTTAACAACTCCAAATCTATCCCAGTAGATCTTTATTCTTTGAATAAAGGTTGTTACTCCCCAGAATTCTACGGAGAATTTCTGGCGAAAGCCAAGCTTTCACCAATTGCTTTATGGGAATTTCATTATCAGTGCTCTCCCCCCTAACCTCCTTATATACACAAGAATCATTTCGTTTTGAGTCAAATCATAAACCATTATGATTACATCAAAACGTCAGTTCCAAAACCTTATGCTTGCATCAATCCAAACATGGAATCGAATAACCCGCAAACCTTGTTTGTCGGTAATACAAAATCGCCAGGATGTTGAAAATATCTCCAAAGGTTTCCGTTTAAGGAAAGCGATTTTGATCTTTAACTGACACATTTCATAAATGAAATATGCAGTATCAACAAGCATCATCAAATGGATTTACCATGGCAACAGGTAAAAGTTGAACCGTAATCAACACAATGTTGATAACGATACCTTTCCGTCACAGCCTAGCTTTGTACGTTGGTATGGTTGCCATCCATGTATGTCTCCTTGAAGACTTACATTGTACCAATAGGCACAATGCCTTACGGTACAACAACTAGTATCCAAACATAGTTGTTGTATACCTGGATCCATTTCGGACTCATGGCATTTTGCCATGATATGGAGTCGATACTTTGTATCACTTCCTCAAAACGTAGTCGGATGGTATACCCTCATAAATTGACATCTTATGAGGTGAGATCAGAACCATACCCCAGGTTGTTTTCTGACTCTCTCCGATCTACGAGGTTCTTGTGTATTCGAAGATTAATGGTTTAGTTTCATCCTAGATGAACTATTTATGTTCCATTACGGACTTCGTGCCTTGAACAGTATTACCCCGATTTCATCGAGTTTTACTGTCCTCCCACTTACCACTGCATATCGGTATTCATCTCAGGAAACCGCATGGCGAGCAACAATCATATTTGTTCCCATGGAGATATATAAGTACTATACTTATGGTTTCCCCTAGGATAACCTATATTGGCACTTATCCAATTTGGGTTCTAGTTGGTATCATCTAAACGTTATGCCTGGCATACCCAAATTATTAGGAAAGAAACCCTGTTTCTTTCCTGTTCATATCCTATATGATATCTGTCAAACAATTATATGGAACCTATTCTAAATAAGTTTTGCACTGTTAATACATTCCTGTTGAAGGAAATGATAGCTCAGAGCGACTCGTGATAAACCTATCATGTCCAACAAAATTTAGTTTTGTTCGGACACATCGTCAAACTGACTTGTCTCGGTAGGAGTCCTCATCTGAAAGATAATAACTTTACTCTTTCATGTATGTATGAAACTTACTGCTTAAGTTTTTCCATTACACGTCTTACCGTGACGGCATAATACTATAGTCGATCTGTTTATGTACTTCGTGTCGAAACTCTAATAGTTTCCGATCTGTGTTCTTCAAAAGAAACACCATAACCATAAAGTGATGCACACATCCGTTAGGTCACGAAATATTCATGTTCACATCCTTGCCTAGCTAGATATGGGCCCACTAACTTCACCATGAATAGGGCTAACAGATCGGTGGCACTTACACTATTACCAAGTAAACAGTGTTTTAGGTACTTACCTAACAAACTAGATTCGTAGACTTATTTGAATAGTCAAATCAGTCCTAGTACCCACTCTTCAAAAGTGTGGATATACGAGTCTTGTCTATTCTGTCCTAGACAACAATGCCACAAATAAGTCTCTACTTGATCATCAATTTGAGCTATTTATTTGTCATTTTTATATTTTGAGATTTAATTATATTCAAATATAAATTCTGTTATTCACATCTAATGTGCTTATCTTAATATCATCTTTATATAATGAAACACTTTAGTGTTCTAGAATAAAGGTTAAATCCCATACTGGATTAAACTGATATAGAGATCATGTCTCTAGTCAAACTAGTTACATTATAAACAGTTCCTAATTTAAGTACACACCCGAAGGGTAGTTCCTAAACTTAGGTATCTACGGTCGAAACAGCGAATTTCGTCCCGTTTCCGATTCGCAGAGCAATCTCAGCTTGAAGTCAGTATCCTGCTCAAAGCAGTTCTGAACATCAATACATATATTTTATGTACCACACTAAGTATTTAAAATCTAATTTCAATACTAGTAGTGAACATAACTTTGACAAACATTTTTAATGTCAGAGCCTTGCCCTTTCTTTATTCCTTCGTGTCGCCATATCCAAATGGTAGTCACTAACTTTGGATATGTCAATTATCTTTTCAATATTTCAGGAACCTTAGGCCAAGCCTTGGGTTTTTAGAATATCGAAACGATGTGCACCTCGTGCTACATGCCCCAATTGCAAACTTTGACTTTATCTCCTCTAGAATAGTCAATAATTCTCCAAGAATATAAATTGCAATTTTAATACTTCTTAAATCTAAAATTAGATTTATACAAGTATATAAATTAAGCATTAAAGTCATCATCACATAATCTTCCAAAGATTTATGCTCTACTTATTTTGCTAATTTTGGGCTTAAGGTATAATAAGTTATTTTATCAAATAAGTAACCTATTATTTATTCCCAATTTGAAAATAAATCATTTAAAACATTTTAATCCAAGATTATATTTTAAATATTCAACTTTTCAATTTATCTTGATTACAATAGTCCAACTATTTAATCAACGATTAGTGGTACTATATATTTATAATGATTTAATAGTCCAACTATATAATCAAATATAATCCAAATTATTAACCTCAATTACATTGAGTACTATAATCCAATTATAAAATCAACTGTAAACTGATTAATAATTAAATATATTGATTAATATAATCCAATATATATAATCAAGTATAATACATCCAACTGTTTATTAAAACAACATTAAGTATTAGTCCAACTAATACTTTAATATTGACGATTGATATTTGTTTGAGCGCGTATGGCGAGTAATTGAACGAATATATGCAAATTCAATTCTTGCCTCCCACTATTTTTTCGTCGAGCCTCTAACCCTCTGTCGAGTACTCGGGAAAACCGTGTTTCCTAGTGGGCTAGGATCCCGTAAATATCACACAATCTTGACTTTGGCCAACAAATTGTATGATATTAACTAGGTAGATCTCTAAGATCAATTGGATCAATCCAATTCCTAGATCCAGTAAGGTGGACATCCAAGTCCGAACATATATCTTTTATATATATGCCTATATAATCGCATATATACCCTAAACTTTTTCCTCTGATCAACTAGGCCTTGGCTTTGGCACACAACCTAATGATCCCAGTCAAGCGCGGACCCATTGACCATGGACCTTCGTAATCAATGTCGATGGACAAGAAGTGGTCTGACTTTGGCCAACAAACCACAACTTGGACAAGATACCAATATGGACAAAGCCTCGTGATTCAAACACATCTTCGACGGACAAGGGCTTGACTTTGGCCAACAACCCATGCATCTAGGCTCTTGAGCAAAGCAAGAATCACTCAATGGAGGAAAGACGCATGATATTTAATGAGGGCTTTTCGCGTGCAAATTGGCTACCAATTTAATTATCTTGTTTAGGTCTCATCATCAGACACCCTTAAACATGCATTCTAAATACAAATAAAGCGAGTATGAAATAAAATAATAATGATATGCAATGGATACTTGTATTGATCCTAGATCAAATCATCTCTCCCTTTCTCACTCAACTAGCACTTGTATTACTTCTACCCGTTACACTACAACTTCTAAAGAAACCTCAGTTACATTGAGGGGAATAGGTGAAAGAGAATACAAAGAATAGAAGGTGATAGGCTGGACACACGCAGGTCCAATTTAATAAATCGAATTTATTACAACAATTTCCAAATGCCCACCACCCTACTAATATCCATCCGATATGACATTATTCATTCATCAAAACCATGTATTCACACAATAAGCATGCTATCAATCAATCTAATCAAATTTAATTAATCTGATAATTATGTGATCATCCAATGTTCAAACAACGAGTTGATTTTGGCTCGAGTCAAACTCGTTTTTGCGAATATGTACTCAAAGTACGAATTCATGAATTAAATTAAACTACATCATTAAATTAAAATCCATTTAACATGTATTTAATACTAATTCACTATTCAATTCCAAATTAAATATTACACTTTATTTAATAAACCTTTAACGACTTAAATTCCAAATTTAATCGCTCGGGTCTCAAAGCCCGATTAACGTCCAACGTCAATTCAATTCAAGTCTAATGGGCTTAATTAATTTCTATAAGGCGTGGGCTTCGGCAACCAAAGCCCAATCAAGGAGTAACCCCATAAGCCCAGAAATCAATTTAGGCCCATTAGGCCCAATTAAACTTTAAAGGTTTATAAGTTGCATTTGGGCTTTATGGTTATGGTTTTGGGCCCAATTGGATCCAATCCACATGGCCTAACCCAACTTGATAAAATCAAGCCCAATAACCCCAATTACAACTTAATAAGCCCAAATCCAAATTAAAGGCCTAATTCATTAAATTACACAAATCCAATTTCGCAATTTAATTACCTAAAGTGCATTACATGATTAATCACCCAAATCAATATTTCTAAAACATCAAATTAGTCCAATTAATCATGTTCTTATCATCATCATCACATGTCCAACACATAAATGAAAAAATCAAACTCATTTTACATGCTACTTAGTCTCGGCCAAGGGAGTGATTTTGTGTCCGATTTGGTTTCAATCCAATCGAACCCACAATCGACATTAAATCAACATCCCGAATGATTTCCAATACATCCAATGTTCAAAAATCAAAATACCAAGACATTATAGGGCAATGTAGATTCGGCCAAGGTGAAGGTATTAGGGGTTTTTGTTCAATTCAAAATTAATCCAATTTAATCTCAAATCAACATCATCCAACTTCATTACAACTCATCCAATGAATTAATAATGAAAAATTCCAAGAATCCCACACCATACATATTCGGCCAAGATAACATTTTTGGGCAAAATTGATCCAATCACATTTTGTTGAAATTGATCAAATCAATCTTCAATATAACATATATTAAGCATGCTTAAACATCCAATTTTTAAAATCATGCTCAAATACAAAATACCCAATTTTAAGCCCTACATTTTCATGCTTGAACCTATAGCTCTTGATGCCATTGTTATATTTTATCTAAGTCCCAAGATCAAACAAACAATGAAATACATGTGTGAATACATCAAAGGAGAGGTAGCAGAATACTCACATCGATCGGTTGAGAGACGCGGCAAGCAAAAACTTGAAATTCCTCACTGCAAAGGGCATGAACTGCAGTGATGTTGCTCACTATTTTGGGCGTGAAGATGGTCATTCGTCAAGCTCCTAGCTTCGTCGAACGGATCCCGCCTCATGGGTGAACCTCCCTAACACCTTCGCAAGTCTCGTAAGTGTGCTAGCACTTGTTTTTTTGCATCAAAAACACACTCATGCTTCCCTTGAAGCTCACGGCAGTGAGCTGTGAAGAAGAGAGAAAAACAGCCCCTTGGGCGTGAGAAGAGAGAGGAGGAGAGATGGAGAGAAAATGTTAATAAGTTATTAGTAAAACCTTTTCCAAAAAGGTTTATATTTTTCATAAAATATACAAAAAACATTTACCAAATAATTAATTAAAATCAATTGGTAAATACTTTCCACCAACTTACACTATTTCACCAAAACACATCACTATTTATTTTCACTTTATCAAAGTGACATGTTGTGTGTCTATCACTCAATCAATCAATCACATCAATCAATCAATCAATCACATCACTCAAAGTGACTATTGATTTGACGCTTGATGTGACGAATGATTTGACCCTTGATGTGACTTGCGTTGCCGTACTCGAATTCGAAATACGAATACGCTCGCAATCACACTCGGGCTTGGTTTCGCTAATTCCTAATTAGCGAGTTTTTCCGTTGCGTCGTAATTAAATGATTACGCCTAGCGAATTCACTATTCACGTCGCTAACGAATTAATTCTAAATTAATTCGTTCGCCCGAATTAAAATCTAATTTTAATTCCGCGTCGAAATCTAATTTCTTTTAATATATCGAATATATTAATTTACCGATTAATTCTAAATTAATCATTCTCTCTCTTTAGACGATATTTTATCCCAGATAAAATATCTCCGTAATTAATCCTAGATTAATTTTCTCTTTCTTCTATATAATCCCAGATTATTAATGAGTACGAGTTATGCGTCATCGGTGCATTATCGGGAAGCGACCCATGAGATCCCCGGATAAGTCGGCAGTAAATACGGTCGTCGGAGTATCCGAATCACGTACGTACCAAGTACTACGTTCTACCGATTTACGAGACAAGATCGGCTTCTAGCAAAGCACGAAGTCTACCGAATTCTCCGGTCATATTCATATTAGAATATTTAAGATCTATATCAAGCGTAGTATACCAAGTATCGTGTATATTGGTCCAGTATCGGATAGTCACGTGCTAGGGCTGGGGCTGGATAAGTGTCTGCACCGTCCGAAGCACATGTCGGATGTCTGGTAACTAGTCTCTATAATCGGATATACATGACCTTGTCATAATATCCCGATGGCCGGCCAGCACTTAAGAGCACTAATACCGTATCCTGCGTGACATCATCTCCACTATGACTGGAGTGATACTTTCGTCTTGACATCACACCCAATACTCTACGATTCTCAATATACCCAGCATTGGCATACACAGAACCGGTTAGAGTCCTAGACGACCTCAACTAAAGTATATTGATTGTCGTAAGCATTAGCGGTGCAAGTCTCAGGTTAAGACCAAACACACCTACCCTGATGTCGGACTCCCATACACACATAGTCATAATACCAATGAGATTCCGAGGGGTCTATCCAGAGCGAAGCTATTTCCCATACCATCGGTGAAACACAACCTCCTATCGCACTTGCATGAGTATCCAATACCCAAATATATGAGAACTATGCCGTTGTGCCCTCACAACGCGCACAAGTGCAATACTAGCCTATTCCGCATTATCGATGTCCAGTCTCGATAATACTACGACTAGGGATATTTAATGATTAATCCTTCGTGGACTGATACTGTCTCATATCATCTCAATCCAGGAACTAATCATATGGACCTCTCTTCATTTATACATCTAAGGTGATCTAATCACAAATGATGAGAGTGCAATTTCTTGTCACATAGTTAATTTGTACAACAACACTATGATCTGTACAAATAGTGACGCTATGGGTCATATTATCCAACAATAGGAAAGTAAAAATGCATGTATAACTTTGATAGACTTGTCAGTGTCACACATAACACAAGCCTACCAAAGTGGGAGTGACTATAGACATCCCAGTTTTATGCATAACCCAATGATGAGTATTGATTACGCCCAAATATGACTCGCGGTTATCGCAGTATAGCTGGGGTGTCGATTCCTCAGAGAGATGGTTACAATAGAACTAATTCACTTAAACAAAAACGTTTTAGCAATAACTAAATTAAAGAAAAGATTAAATTGCGATGTAAATAAAAGATTACGAAAGCTTAAAGGATTTTATCAATGGAGAAAGATAGCAAAGCGTCCGGGTTCCCTCTTGTACCTATTATTCCTATCCTGTTATTAATTCATTTTATTACGCAACTGAGGGTTTCACGTCCCAAACCCACAATTGGAGGATATTCAATTCTACTCAATTCAAAGTTCTAAGGTAATTACTATTTTATCTTCTCTACGTTCACAACTCATAAGGTTATCGTTACAACCTATCCAGCGACGACAGTATACCCTCAGGCAATACTGCAGCAAAGGGACCGTTCCTGCAATTAATAAGGGCATTAGCTGTAGCAAGAAAAGGTCTACCTAAAATAAGCGGAATTTTGGACTCAACGTTAACTACAGACTGGGTGTCTAAAATTAAGAAGTCAACGGGGTAGTAGAATTTATCAATTTGAACTAAAACATCATCGACTACTCCCCGTGGTTTTCTAATGGATCGGTCAGCTAACTGTAAAGCTACTGATGTAGGTTTAATCTCGCCAAGCCCTAACTGCACATAAATCGAATATGGCATGAGATTAACACTAGCACCTAAATCTAATAATGCTTGACCAAACTCATGGGTGCCAATGTGGCAGGTTATGGTAGGACATCCCGGATCTTTATACTTTGGCGGAGTCCTCTGTTCGATTACTGCGCTTGCCTGCTCTGTCAAGAATGCAGTCTTTTTCACGTGATGATTCTTCTTCATAGTGCATAGATCCTTTAAAACCTTAGCGTATGTGGGAACCTGCTTGATTACATGTAACAAGGGCAGGTTGATGTTTACTTGCTTAAGATGTTCGAGGATCTCACCATTTGGGTCTGCAGCTCTGGTAGTGGGCCTAAGGGCTTGAGGAAATGGTACTCTAACCTGGTGAGGTGGCTCTGGATCTTCCTGTGGGGTGTTGGTATCAATATCTTTAGGGTCTCCTACAGTTTTGGGAGTATCCTGTATCCCTACCTCTTTACTACTCATAGTGAATATAGCATTAACACCCTTTACATTGGTTGCTTCGTGATTAGCATGTGCCATGTGTTGGCCTTGGGGATTTGGTTGAGCCTGAGATGGGAATTTTCCTTGTTCATGCACACTCAAGACATTAGTTAACTTAGAGATCTGACTCTTAATCTCCCTATTATCTTCAGCTACTTGAGCTATCAATGACTCAAACCTTTGATTTGTTTTATTTTGGGCTTCCACAATGTCTTAAAGAGTACAACCAGCTCTTAGCTCTATCCTTAAGGGCAAATGGAAAGAACCTAAGTCTAATTGTGTCAGTGGTCCCAAAATGGTCATGGAAGGTTGCTACTACCTCTTCAAACTCCCTAATGTGCACGTAAGGGTTTTCGCTCTCTAAACCGTGAAATGTTGGAAGATACTGTATCATTCCAGCCCTAAGTCTATGTGTGGTGCATTAGGAGGAAACATGATGCACGAAGGTGTAGCTGTGCGAGTTGGGTGGCGGTACTCTTCAAGAGTCCTCCTAGGTGGTCTCTCGTAGTCACTCATGTTATGTGCGCTAGACGCAGATGGTGTAGAAAAAGGATTTTCAAATATATTCTCAGAATCTGAGCTTTCTTCTTCAGTCCTAACAAATCTACCAAATCTATCCCTACGTCTAGACATGCAATTTAAGTTCAAATAATACGAGAAATAAAATAAATAAATAAAAAGAATAAACTAAAACTTAAAATCTAACTAAAACTAAAACAGAAATAAAATAACTAAAATAAATACTAAAATTAAAGACTAGAAAAAAATAAAAAGAACTAATTAAAAATAAAAAACTAAAATACTAAAAGAAAATAAATAAACGAATAATAAATGAATAAAATAAATAAAACTAATAATAAAAAAAAAAAAGGAACGAAGTTACCGCTTCGTTATTGACTAAGCGAACCTGGTCCTTTTGCTTGTAAACCGTCTCCCCGGCAACGGCGCCAAATTTTGATTACGCCCAATATGACTCGCGGTTATCGCAGTATAGCTGGGGTGTCGATTCCTCAGAGAGATGGTTACAATAGAACTAATTCACTTAAACAAAAACGTTTAGCAATAACTAAATTAAAGAAAAGATTAAATTGCGATGTGTAATAAAAGATTACGAAAGCTTAAAGGGTTTTATCAATGGAGAAAGATAGCAAAGCGTCCGGGTTCCCTCTTGTACCTATTATTCCTATCCTGTTATTAATTCATTTTATTACGCAACTGAGGGTTTCACGTCCCAAACCCACAATTGGAGGATATTCAATTCTACTCAATTCAAAGTTCTAAGGTAATTACTATTTTATCTTCTCTACGTTCACAACTCACAAGGTTATCGTTATCCAGCGACGACAGTATACCCTCAGGCAATACTGCAGCAAAGGATGAACTCGCAAAACAACCTTTACCAATCTCGACCAATTTCACTATAACACATAGAAAAAGCATGACTGAATCTATATGCCAATTAATAAAATAAGTTTTCAAATTAAATACTCAAAAGAATAATGAGAAGAATAAAATAATAATTATATTAAACAATCAAAATCATCCATGAATCAAATAACAAAACAAAAGAATATGGTACAAGAGTTCGCCCTTAGCTTTGCCTTAGGAGGTTAGTTCTGCATGCCGAAGGAAGAAATAATGGTGATGGGTTGCAGAAACATCACGTAGTTCATCGTCAATGCTCCCTGGCTGCTTCTCGGCACTGCAGATTTTGTTTTTTCTTCTCGGCAGAACTGCCTCTTCTTATATGCGCAGCCTGCTGTCTTGTTTATTTTTTTATGCGCACACAGCAGCTCTTTTCTCTCTCTCCTCCTCCTCCTCTAATTTCACGCACTGCTCTCTTATATAATATCAGCATGCACAGCCCACTTTCGTTTATTTTTAACACAAAACCCTAATGCTCACCTCGCCACCTGTAAAGCAGCCACGTTTTTGTTTTATTATGCACACAACCTCTCGGCAAAAGAACCCTAATTCTCACGTGCATGCACACTCGGCAATTTCCTTATTAATTTCTTCACGCAGGCCTGAGCTGCTTCTATCTTGTTTTGTTCTTGTTTTCATGTGCAGGCCCCCACGTTAATTTCTTCTTTCCAATTCAAAGTCTTCTTCTTTCTATTTCCTAAAATAATAAAAAGAAACAAAAATTACTAAATTAACTTAAATAATAAATATTTTCTAAATTAATATAATGATAAAAATATATAATAAAATATGAAATATATAACTAAATACTGAACAATAAACCCGAATAAGCGATGTTTCAAAGAACATTTTCATGCACTTATCAAGTATCTTATGAGAACACTCCTGAAAGTTTGGGAAAGTTGTAAGGTTTAATACTGGAAGGAAAAGAAATCCAAAAGAAGTCCAAAAGAACAGTCAAATCCAGACCAAATCATCTATGTCCAAATCCGGCCGAATATAATCACCAAAGCTGGCCGGACATAAGCCCCAAATTTGGCCGGATATAGTCTATATAATGCCGGATATTCGTTGAGTTTTTCAGATTATCAGAACGATTCTCCTCTTTCTTTCTTAACCAATTTCCTTTTCAATCACCTTCCAAAACAACCACTTTCCTTTCCATTACTTTCCATTCCAATTAATTTCCTTCTTAACTGCAAAGCTGCTATTATAAAAGAGAAGACTAAGCCAACGTACAAAGGGCTTTTTTTACACAGAAAGCTTGGAAGAAACCCAGAACCAGTAAATCCAAAACACAACAATAATAACCCTTGAATTCTCTCCAGTAAGAGATCTATCAACATACCTGAACTTTTCAGAGGCATTTCGGAGCCAACAATACCAAAGGTAAAGACCCGAGGGCACCTTAATCTCCATTCTGCTACTGTTATTCTTCTGATTTGATGTCGTATGTCCAACCAGGCATAAAATCTATCACACAGTAACTCAGGCCGTATAAACTGGCTACATCTAGGCTCATACACTTACTTCTCTATGGTATATAGGATGGAAATCTGGATGTAGATTTGGTAGCTGAATCTGAATAGACGGTACTATGGTTTGCACTCAGGATACGATTTCAAATACCACGTGAAAATGAATGTGCACTGTCATATTTCTATTTCTTATCATTATCATCATGGTTATGTTTTCTTTATGGTTAGTTGTTTAATTAATTGTTTATTTATTGCTTTACTCTGATGCTAAATGTTTCTGATGTTTTCATGGCTATCATCTAAGATAATTATGTGTTTCTGACCTTTCTGAGTTACGTAGCGAATCCGGCCAAACATCATATATGCTTGGCCAGACATTCATGGATAATATATATCAGGCCAGATCCCACTTATATCCGGTCGAGTTCATTCTGTTTGTTATTTTATTTTATTATCAGCTTTCATGGGTGTTATAATTATTATATGCTATATAAACTGTTTGTATGTGATTTCATTATAAAGACATGTGGATCCTCTTTTAAGCGTGGATATTATACTAGCATCAGTAAGTGACCATTCTGAACCCAAATGGATTTAAGGTCAGACCTAATGAGGGGTGTAGTGTTGCCTTAAATAATTCTCAATGTCTCATACTGGGTGGCGACTCCCTTATTCTCCGATTAATCCCACCGTGGGATTATCTGTACTCTCTATGGGCTGCGATCCCAACAGTGTAGTCGTCGTCGACGTCATAAGCATAACAGTAAGCCTCATTTCACTCCTACAACAGCTTGAAGGATTTGTTGTTCCAGGATAAGAGAACAAAGTATGAAAATTAATAAATTCATTATATGGCTTGAAGCAATCACCAAAATAATGGCATGAAAAGTTTGATCATATATTGATAACAAACGGTTTTAAAAACAAAGGATGTGACAAAATGTGTAAATATAAAAGATATAGAAAGTGGATATGTTATCTTATGTTTATACGTTGATGACATGCTCATTATTGGGAGTGATGATAGAATGATTAAATCTGTCAAGAATTCATTGAATTCAAAATTTTATATGAAAAACATAGGCCAAACGGATGTTATTTTAAGAATTAAAATTTCAAAAATCGCTAATGGTCTCGTTCTTAATCAATCTCATTATGTGGAGAAAATTCTTGATAAACTTAACAAAAGTGATTCTGCTGTATCAAAAATTCCTTTAGATATGAATGTAAATCTATTAAAAAATTGAGGAGAAGGAATTTCTCAAGTAGAATACTTGAGGATTATAAAAAATCTAATGCACTTAACCAGTTGTATAAGACCGAAATTAGCCTATTCAGTGAACAAACTCAGCGGATATATGAGTTATCCAGGTGTTGACTAGAAAGCTATAGTGAGAGTACTCAGATACCTCTGGTTTACTCATAACTATGGATTACACTATACTGGATATCCGACAGTACTTGAAGGATACAGTGATGTAAACTGGATATCTGATGTGAAAGACTCAAAGTCTACAAATGACTATGTGTCTACTGTATTGTGGAAATACACTAAACAAATTGTAATTTTCAAATCAACAATGGAATCAGAGTTCATTGCATTGGATAAATGTGGTGAAGAAGTGGAGTGGTTGTGAAATTTTTCGGAAGGTATTACAAATGGCCAAAGCTTGTGCCAACAATTTGCATACATTGTGATAGTCAATCTGCAATTGGTATGTCATGTAGCAATGTGTATAATGGTAAGTCTAGACATATTCGTCGTAGACACAATACCATTAGACAAATACTCTCTACTGGAATTATTTCTATTGACTATGTAAGGTCAAAGAATAATATTGTGAATCCGCTAACTAAATGGTTAAAAAGAGAAGCAATAGAGAAATCATCGAGGGGAATGAGACTAAAACCCATAAGATAATAAGCCAATACGAAGGAAAACCCAACCTAACTGACTGGAGATCCCAAGAACTAGGTTCAAATGGACAACATAATTGTAAAGATCTTATTGGATCATTGTAAGTGTTACTCTCATGTGGGGGTCACCCTCTTACCCATTCCTATGATGAACTAGTGATGCATGTATCTTAATGTTTCTTATGCTTTGGGAATCTAAGCGGAGTAATGCATATTACTCTTAGATTAAGAAAATATATATGTGAGAGAATAATGGGGATAGCACTTTAAAGGGAATATTGTAGAGCATTTCAATTCTTAGAAACTCTTACAGACGACCAGACAGATGTTTAGGGTCAAAATGAACATAATGTGACACAATTTATTAAGAAAGATTTTGTGTGTGGCAACATCACTTTTATTAAGAAAAAAAATGATCAAATTGTATCATCATTTACGAGCTCAATCAGTAAAGTATATAAACTTGTCAGTACAAAGTAATTGTATAGTCATCATGGAAGGTTCAAAGATTGATACCTCTCCTCGATCCTATGCATTGGTTTTGATCGCAGAACTTGATTATTGATATCAAAAATATTTTAGTGTCAAAACGTGTGTATTTTCTGTTTCCGCCAAATTTCATTTATGTGGCGGTTGTTGGAAAATAAAGAGAAAATGTGTTATTTCTATTTTGAAGTAAAAAATTTTAAGTACGACCCACTAAGTGAATGATGAGATCATGAGAAATTTGGATTCTATTATGTGAGTACTTCAAATGGTATATTATAACGCTCAAAATAATGCTCAGATGAATGAGAATTTGTCTCACAATTGTATATTTTGAGAATAGAAAATTAAAAGAAATAAATGTATCCCACATCTAAAAAAACAACTAAGCCTTATAGGGTTTATATATAATTTCTTTTTCATAAAGTGGGTAACAAATTATGGATAGAGGTTCTCTCTATACGTGTTGCCCGCAAGGGGTGCAAATCACAGCCCGATTCGAGGTTGGTCTGCATTGAGCTTATAAGCCCGCACATACATAATACAATTATGGGCCTAAATCGATCTAGGCTTGTGTTAGCCTTGATTTTGCTAATTTCCTTTAATTTTTTGGGGCTCCATCTACGAATGTTAAGCTAGCCCTGATGTGCCCATAATTTCTCCTATTAAATATGATATTTAGTAGAGAAATTAATTCCCTAATTGCTATGAAATTGGAATAGTTTTTTTTTTCTTTTTTCTTTAGAAACATAAAACAAGAAGAGTATTTTTACACACCACAAAAACCGAGAGAACCACACACGAAATTATTCTTCCCAGTCGGGAGTAATTTTCTCTTTTCGTTCTTCAATTCAAGTTCACGTGTAACCGAGTTCACTTAGGTAATTTGGTAGTTCTCAAAGTTACAAGTTTACATTTATCTTGGGAAACCGAAGCCGGTCAATTCTACGTACCGTGACAGGTGATGAATTTGTTTTAAGGAGACTGATATATATAAGACTCAATATTTTCCTTGCTTGAGTTTATTTTCATTTTTCGATTACTTACTATTTATAATTGTAGTAATTCATTCTTGTTCGCACTGTAATTGTTATAATTGATCTTGTTATTGCCATCCAATTAATTTGCATCATTCATTACATCCAAGTTTTCCATCACTGATACCCAAGTATTATGAAATCGCTAACTCGTGGGAGAGTCTGGCTCTGACTTCGTATTAAAATTAAACATCCTAACTGTAACATCCAGCTACCGGAGATGCTACCGGAAGGTGATAGGTTGTCCTATCACCATAAGCCTCTAGCTAACTCTCAAACAAGACTCATAACTAATCAATGCAATGCAGTCTATAGGGCCCAAATACTTATATGATGCTTGAAATGATGAACTCAAAACTTACATAACTAGGACTCCATGCCCAAAAATACATATGAACAAAAATTTTTACAACGAAATTTATACAACTTAATTTCTTTACAACTAGAATTATACTCCCAAGACCTAGTGACTGGCTGACTACAACTCTGCTATCCGGCTCCTCAACCTCTGAAGACTGTGGTCGACCGATCAGGTCACCAACCTGCAAAACACAAACATTGTTGGATAGTGAGTCATAAGACTCAGTAAGTAACTATGCTCATACCTTGAGCGTCAAACACATGCAAAGTCTGAATTCTATTTCTGTATTAACTTAGATGTCTGTAGAATACAAAAATTCGGCGATGATGTTCCAGGCTCGCGGCCCGGTTGGGAGTACGGAGTAGCCCACGGGGGACTAAACCGGAGAAATAAAATTGAGTCGCCACCCAGTGTGAACTGGGAAATGATTTAAGGCCGCACTCACCCCTCGCAAGGGAAGACCTCAAACCGTTGGGTTCGGAATGGTCCCTTACTTATGCCACTTGTAATGAACGGATTTGTGCAATAATTTAACCAAGTCTACACAACATACATTTGAAAAAGTAATATACATCTAAGTTCATATACAGCCTAAATGTAAGTTTGTATGATTTAAAAGTAAATTCTCATAACGAAAAACGTACGATATCACACAATGAGCATGTTGAATCATCAAATACCAAGAATATATAAATAATCACTTAAACACAAACGTAAATTAAACTCCTATTGCAAAAGGTAAATAACTAAATCATGCATAAAGAAATAACGTACTAACGACTAAATCATGCTTAGAAACAAATAACATACTAACAACCTAATCATACTCGAATACAAGGTTGGATGAAACGAAATATGTGAATCTCTCAAGTGGTACGGGGCATTGTATCCCGAGTGCAAACCGCAATACCGTCCATTCAGATTCGGCTACAGAATTTATGTCCGGGTTTCCATCCGATATACCGTAAGAGAGAACACATATTTCGTTCATCCGGAAACCACATCATACACTAATCCATGATACTCATGCGAAATAAAGTAATAAAATAACTAAAATAAAAGGATAATAAATAAAAGGGGTGCCTTCAGGTCTAACCTCTTTTGTCGTCTCTCAAAAGTGCGGTAGAACATCGCCGGAAGGGTTGGTGTTTCCGCTGTTTTTCTGGTTGTCTAACTTGGATTTGCCGCTATTTTGCTCGCTGTTTTCTTCATTTTATGTCGCTGTTCTGGATTGTTTTTGCTGTTGTTTTGCTCGCTGTTTGGGGACGGTTTTGGTTCACTGTTTTGGCTATTTTATGGTATGTTTGTTCACTGTTTTTGTCTCGGTTGAAGGGGTGATTTTCATAATTATTTTGGGGACTGCAGGGGGCTGTTTAAGGGACTGTTTTGGAGTCAGTTTGTTGGCTTGGTTTATGGGCTGTTTCTGGTTGTCCTGGGGTCAGGCTTTGTGCATTTTATTGTTGCTTGGGTGGAGGCTGCTTGTGTGTCTCGGCTGTGAGTGAGCGAGTGGTTTGTGCGAGTGATTGCCGTGAATAGTTTTCCATGTGTGCGTGTGTTTAGGTTTGTGAGATTTTAGTTTGGTGGCTGCTAAGTGTTTTGTGAGTGGTTTGTGCGAGTGAGTGTGTACTGTTTGTGAGTTGTGAGAGTTTTGTTGCTTTGTCAAAGTGTGGTTCACGTAAACACCAATGCACAACCGATGTGGGATTTCTGCTATTATGTTTAAGGGCTGCTGGTTGTGAAGTAAGAGGCTATTTGGGGGGAAGCTGTGTGGTTGGTATATGTTAGTGGAGTGCTGATTTGTGTAAGGGTGTGGTGCGTGAAAACAGGGTTCGGCTGAGGGTTACGTGAGAGGCGTGTTGAAGGCTTGTTTGTGCAAGGGTGTGTTGCGTGAAAACAGGGTTATTTGGGATAATGTTTCACAGTAATCCAGGGGCTATTTGGGGCAGTGTTTCACGGTAGTTTGCTGGACTAATTGGGGCAGTGTTTCATGGTAATCTACTGGCAGTTTAGGGAGTTATTTTCGGTGATGTACAAGAGCTGTTGTGGAGGTAGTTTACTGGGCAGTATTTGCGGTAATGCTGGGCAGTTTTCAGGGGTTATTTAGTAATAGGCAGTTTGCTGGGCAGTGTTTGTGGCTTGAAGGGGGCAGTATGTGAGGGGGGTTTATGGCGTGAGTGAGGGCTGGTGTAAGGCTTGTTACGTGAGTGTAGGTGAAGGTTTGCGTGAAGGCTATGGCTATTGAGTGGGGTGCGTTAGTGAGGACTACTTCCTAGTCGATGTGGGATTCTGGGAGAGAGAGGATGATTGGCGTGTTTTGGGCGTGATAAGGGGGCAGGTGGCTTACGTGTTGTCGTGAGAAGTGTGAGTGCTTTGTGCGTGGGAGTTGAAGGCAATTAAGGGTGGGTTGTTTCCTAATCAATGTGGGATTTAAGGGAGTGATGGGTGAGGGTTCTTTGTACGCGAAGTGTTGCTAAAAAGGTAGTGAATGGCCGGTGGCGTGATGAAGGCTAAGGGGCTGTGAGGCAATGTGAGGGGCTATGCGTGAATGGGGCTTTGTGCGTGAGTGCTTAGAGAGGAAAAGAGTCTTATGTTTTGTATTTGTGCTAGGGGTTTCAAGGGAGCTAAGTGTTTCTTTTTATAGGAAAAATTGGTGCATTATTTGGGTGGGCTATCCTTTATTAATTAGGAGGTTGCTTTGTTGAAAATGAGGTGTGATGTGTTGTTTCTTTTGACTTGGAGGGGGAGGTCATTTAATGTTTGTTAGTTGGTGAATGGTGGGTGTGTTGGATCATTTATTGGGAGGCAATATTGTTTTATCTTTTCGTTGAAAATAGGTAAAGGGTTATTAATGGATTTGTTTTGTTGTGTTTGTGTGGGTATTTCACGTGGGGTAGCATGGCATTTAGGGTTTGTCTTGTTTGTGATTTGTGATTTGTTATTTTTGAATTTGTGTGTGTTCACGTGGGATGGTGCATGGTGTGAGGGTTTATTGTTTGTGATTTTTTGCCGTGGGGATGAGGGTTAATGAGAAAGATTGTGAGCTAGGGTTCATTCTTTTGTTGTGAGTGGTGCGTGAGAATGGAGAGAGGAGAGGGTAGGTTTAAGGTTTGGGCCGAGGATAAATTTTAAAACAGAGACCTAACGAGCAAACACGAAGCTAAGCGAGCAAGCTAAATCCAACAAGGTGTCAATTCCTGACTCTTTCCTACCGACGTCCATTCCCGAACCGTTACAGTGAGGTGGTCCATTCCCGAACCGTTACTGTGAGGTGGTCCATTCCCGAACCGTTACTGTGAGGTGGTCCATTCCCAAACCGTTACTGTGAGGTGGTCCATTCCCGAACTGTTACTGTGAGGTGGTCCATTCCCGAACCGTTACTGTGAGGTGGTCCACTCCCGAACCGTTACTGTGAGGTAGTTCATTCCCGAACTGTTACTGTGAGGTGGTCCATTCCTGAACCTTGTTGATAAAGTAGGCCTCGACCCTGGGATTCATTCCCAAAACTGTTGGTAAAGTGGGCCTCGACCCTGGGACTCATTCTCGGATTTATTTTGATGTGGGCCTCGACCCTGGGATTCATTCCCAAACTGTTGATGATGATGTGGGTCTCAACCTTGGGACGCATCCCCAAACTGTTGATGATGATGTGGGTCTCAACCCTGGGACTCATCCCCAAAACTGATGCTGAAATGGGTCTCGACCCTGAGACTCATCCCCAAAACTGATACTGATATGGGCCTCACCCCCGGGACTCATCCCCAAACTACTGATGATGGTGGTTCATTCCCGAACCGTTATTGTGAGGTGGTCCATTCCCGAACCATTACTGTGATGTGGTCTATTCTCGAACCGTGTTCCATTCTCGGAGTGCCATTCTCGGCATGTTCATTCCCAAACCATGCTCCATTCTCGGATTTCCATTCTCAGCTTGTTCATTCCCGAACTGTGCTCCATTCTCGGAGTGCCATTCCCGGTTTTTTCATTCTCGAACCCTGTTCCATTCTCGGCTTGCCATTCTCGGCTTGTTCATTCTCGAACCCTGCTCCATTCTCGGATTGTCATTCCCGGCTTGTTCATCCTCGAACTCTGCTCCATTCTCGGATTCTGCTCCATTCTCGAATTCTGCTCCATTTGCGGATTGTTCATTCTCGAACCTTGTTCCATTCTTGGATTGCCATTCTCGAACTCTGCTCCATTCTCGGATTCTGCTCCATTCTCGGATTATTCATTCTCGAACTCTGCTCCATTCTCGGATTCTGCTCCATTCTCGGATTGTTCATTCTCGAACCTTGTTCCATTCTTAGATTGCCATTCTCAGCTTGTTCATTCTCGAACTCTGCTTCATTCTCAGATTCTGCTCTATTCTCGGATTGTTCATTCTCGAACCTTGTTCCATTCTTGGATTGCCATTCTCGGTTTGTTCATTCTCGAACCCTGTTCCATTCTAGGATTGCCATTCTCGGCTTGTTCATTCTCGAACTGTGCTCCATTCTCGGATTGCCATTCTCGGCTTGTTCATTTTCGAACCTTGTTCTATTCTTGGATTGCCATTCTCAGCTTGTTCATTCTCGAACCCTGTTCCATTCTTGGATTGCCATTCTCGGCTTGTTCATTCTCGAACTCTGCTCCATTCTCGGATTTCCATTCTCGGCTTGTTCATTCTCGAACCTTGCTTCATTCTTGGATTTCCATTCTCGGCTAAACTGATACTGATACTGATGTGTCTCCATACCCGGAGTGCCATACTCAGCAAAACTGATACTGATACTGATGTTGGTGTGGGCCTCGCCCCCAGAGTGCCATACCCGGTAAAACTGATACAGATGCAGGTGTGGGCCTCGCCACCGGGACTCATCCCCAAAACCGATGCTGATGATGTGATGGTTCATTCAAACATACTGTATTGCCTCTCATGAGATAATCCTGATAGCTAAGCATATTTTCGTCCTCAACAGATGCTTCACGTTGAAACCGGAGAAACTTCAAAGTACTCAATACACTCGGATCCGCTTGTCTGAATGAGTGATCTGAACTAGTCTCCTAGTGTGTGTGTGCCAAGGCTCTTTCACAGCTTACTCCTTAAGTAAGCTAACTCGATGATTTCGTCTTCAGAGAATCGGATCGGTGGGTCTAACCAACCTGTATGTCTTAATCACATTCTGTGATTACTTCGTCACACTCAACATGATATGGTCTTCTTCTTTTTTCTTTTGTCTCTTTCTTTTCTTTCTTTTTTTTTTATTTCTTTTTTCATTTTTTTTGACACACCTACCCTTTAAGGTATCATTTCTCCTCATGGTGGTCCTAGTACTCGCCCATGGGTAGCTTCACGCTTATCGGTTATAGGCGGTCCATTTTTCTTTTCTTTTCAATGCATAGACTTTTTCTTTGTTTCCAACCATATCATATATCGTAGCATAAGTAAACCAGGGTGGACATCCAGGCAAGCGGTCATTCACTGATCGATCATCTCTTTAACTAGTCATCTTGCCAACTACTCAGGCTTCTACTGTTGAGATCCCGTAATCAAGTGCTCACAAGTCTAGCCGAGATCAATCCATTAAGAATACCGGACGAGAGCACATTTCACACTTATCGTTTCTAAGGTTTCTCCCTACAACAAATGATATCATCACCGGACATATGCCTAACCATCAAAGACTTTTCTTTCTCTCTTCGGAATTCTTCCTCTCCACTGCTGATAATCTGGGCTTCGTCCCCTGGGATTCTTTCTCGAAACTGGTGCTGATACGGGCCTCAATCCTGGGACTCATCCCGAAATTGATATCGTCATGGGCCTCGACCCTGGGACTCATCCCCGAAACTGACACTGATTCATTCCTGAAACTGATAACACTGTTGCTGCTTCTGGTTGGCTTGCCTTTGCCGCTTTCTTTTTTTTTCTTTGAAACCTGTGATTACAACACAGAACAAACACAAAAAGGAATGCAAATACGTTATGTGTATGCATGCATGCATGCATGAATGAATTTCCTATTCCGTTAGGTTAGGTCTTCTGTCGATTCTTCAGATGACTATTCGGTATTCTTTTTTTCAGGTAAAATACAGCTTCAATCTCTTCTGGTATATCTGCATGTGATGCAAGGACTTCATCCATCAATGCCAACTGTTAAAATCTCTGTGAGACCCACTCTTTTTCAGGTAGCTCTGTTTCTGCTAAAACCCGCATGGGTCGTATCTTAACTTCCACCGGTAGTACTGCTTCCATTGCCTTTCGAGCTTCTTCTTTTCTTAAGCACTTCAACTGAATGCCATTCGCTCGTCTTTTGTATAGTTCTCCCTTCAGACTCACGTATTGAAAAGCCAACTCCTGAATGATTGTCTTGTTCTTCTTGAAAGGTAATGACTCAGGCAAGTAAGTGAAATGAACGTCTTTATTATTATTAAGAAAAAGGTTTGAACAAGTAGACAAAATCAATGTCTTAAAAATACAGGATTGCAATCAAATAAACCAAGGAAAACATCTTCATTTTCTGTGGCATTGTCTTCTTTCTCAACCTATGGTTCTTCACTACTGCCATCTCCTATCCCCATGAAAGAAGCTGAGTGGTTGAGAGCTTGGAGGACGAAGCTTTCGGGCAGGACGGGGTTGATCATGTAGGTGGATGGTAAAACGGAGTGGTAGTTAGGTAGAGGGTTTATGTATGTGTTGAGTTGTTCTTTTTCTGGGTCGGGTATTTTGTGGGAATCTATAAGGTCTTGGATTTCATGCCTAAGGTGGGTGCAGTTTTCGGTTTCGTGACCCTTTTGTTGATGGAAGTAACAGAATAAGTTCAAGTCAAGGTAGTGTGGCACAGGATTTGGAAGTGGTTTAGGTTCTAAGGGTTTCAGGAGCCCTTGCATCTTCAGCTTTTCAAACACCTTCGATAGAGGCCTACCAAGGTTGGAGAATCGCTTGTTTCTGATGGCAGTGACCTCGGCACTAGCGGGCTTGGTTTCAGAAGGCCTTCCAAAAGTCCTTCTATTATGGCCATAAAACTTTCTATTCTCCGCTTCTTCTTCGATGTCCATGACAGTCTCTCTCAGCTGTCGGAAATCTGCAATCATGAAGGTCATCCTCCTTAACTTGCCATAGATTGAGGGCTTAGTACCATTGATAATCATCTTGATCTGCTCTTTCTCTGAAGGCCGAGTCTGCATCTTCAAAAGATGGCTTCTCCAGCGATCCACATAATCCTTGAAGCTCTCCTCTGGCTTCTGTTTAGTGTTCTCCAAGTCGCGGAGCGACAAGTCAATCTCCAAGTCTGTAACATACTATTTCAGAAAGGCGTCTGCCAATTCCCTCCAATCTTCTTTAACCTTTCTTTCAAGGCTATGGTACCACACTACAGGTGCCCCCTCAAGTGACATCCCAAACATCTTCTGAACTTGGCGTTGTGACAGGCCCATTGAGCTCATTACAGAAACATACTGTCGGAGATGGACCCTCGGATCCCCATTCCCATTAAACTTGGCTATATCGGGCATTTTAAACTGAGCTGGAAACTGCTCCTCAAAGGTCATCGCTTCATAATCCAATAAGTCCTCATGTTTACCCTTTAGTTTACGGGTAACTGACTCCACTTGATCACGAAGTTTCTGTATCTCAGCCTGAGACCCGGATATCTTCCTAGTGGCATACTCGTCCATATCATCATAAAAGATAAGGATATAATCACTCACCCTGTTTGGAGGCTCCTCATGCCTCTCATTCTCAAAACTTCCCCCAGCACGGGGCACAGCTATATTAAACACAGCGGCGGTCAACACTTGCAGTTGCTCGGTAACCTTGGTGAGATTGGCTTCAAGCTGATCTATACGAGACCTCTCATTAACTGGTTCACTCATATTTGATGTCGGTGTTTTGATGAGTCTCCATTCCTCCCTAACCCAACGGGTTTCTATGATGTCTCTTTTAAAATTGCATGTTAGCATGTATGCATGAAATACACGATATCATTAAGATTTTTACGCCAGTTGGCCCATTATCATTTTAAAGCATTTAATCATAATATTGCGCGGTGCAAACTTGTCCCAGTTGAAAAGGCCCAACAAGTTTATACTTTTGCGATAACATGGATAAACAACTTCAAATAATAAGAGGCCCAGACACAAAATGGCCTATCAGTATTTTAGAAGCTTTTGGCCCAATTTTCAAAAGACACGAACTCGTCCCAGTTTAAATGGCCCAACAAATTCATATCTCTTGACAAGAGGTCCAACTGAATCCAAATGACGATGATCCCAAACACAAACATAAAGAAATAATTTTTATTGGTCATACCACTATGGTTCACATGTAGGTTTAAAGGAATGTAAACAAAGGCTCCCGCTGATGAAGGATTGCCCACAACTAGGACTCCTCACTCAAGGGTTCGAGCGACCAAGTGAGCGTACTTTTTTTATACCTTACGGTACGTGCCAACGAATTACGGTATGTGACTAACTTTCAAATGCATTTCTTATTGTAGATTCCCCAGAGGGATGGTGGAGCGAACTCTCTTAAATACCCAAGCCTCTTAGGCTCTTATCGCCTTGGTGACAGGAATAAACAATGATTCCTCCAAATTAGTCTATCACAATGAGCTACGGGTGAAGGATTATCTAGGTGCCTTCACAGCTTTTTCTTATAGAAAGGTAGTGAGTGAAGGAAGACACCAAACCATCACCTAGCCTTAACAATGCCTTTGATTAAACTCCTTAAACCCACAGTAGACATGCTTAATTAAAGCACAAATCACAAACATTACAAGACATTATTTCAGGGCCGATTTTCTATCCCCAGTGGAGTCGCCAGACTGTAGAACACAGAAATTCGACGACGTTGTTCCAGGCTCACGGCCCGGTTGGGAGTACGGAGTAGCCCGCGGGGGACTAAACCGGAGAAATAAAATGGAGTCGCCACCCAGTGTGAACTGGGAAATGATTTAAGGCCGCACTCACCCCTCGCAATGGAAGACCTCAAACAATTGGGTTCAGAATGGTCCCTTACTTATTCCACTTGTAATGAACAGATTTGTGCAATAATTTAACCAAGTCTACACAACATACATTTGAAAAAGTAATCTACATCTAAGTTCATATACAGCCTAAATGTAAGTTTGTATGATTTAAAAGTAAATTCTCATAACGAAAAACGTACGATATCACACAATAAGCATGTTGAATCATCAAATACCAAGAATATATAAATAATCACTTAAACACAAACGTAAATTAAACTCCTATTGCAAAAGGTAAACAACTAAATCATGCATAAAGAAATAACGTATTAATGACTAAATCATGCTTAGAAACAAATAACATACTAATAACCTAATTATGCTCGAATACAAGGTTGGATGAAACGAAATATGTGAATCTCTCAAGTGGTACGGGGCATTGTATCCCGAGTGCAAACCGCAATACCGTCCATTCAGATTCGGCTATAAAATTTATATCCGAGTTTCCATCCGATATACCGCAAGAGAGAGCACATATTCCGTTCATCTGGAAACCACATCATACACTAATCCACGATACTCATGTGAAATAAAGTAATAAAATAACTAAACAAAAAGGATAACAAATAAAAGGGGTGCCCTCACGTCTAACCTCTTTTGTCATCTCTCGAAAGTGCGGTAGAACGTCGCTGGAAGGGTTGGTGTTTCCGCTGTTTTTATGGCTGTCCAACTCGGATTTGCCGCTGTTTTGCTCGTTGTTTTCTTCGTTTTCTGTCGCTGTTCTGTACTGTTTTTGCTGCTATTTTGCTTGCTGTTTGGGGACGGTTTTGGTTCACTATTTTGGCTATTTTGGGGTATGTTTGTTCACTGTTTTTGTCTCGGTTTAAGGGTTGATTTTCAAAATTATTTTGGGGACTGCAGAGGGCTGTTTAAGGGACTATTTTGGAGTCAGTTTGTTGGCTTGGTTTAGGGGCTGTTTCTGGTTGTCTTGGGGTCAGGCTTAGTGCGTTTTATCATTGCTTGGGTGGAGGTTGCTTGTGTGTCTCGGCTGTGTGTGAGCGAGTGGTTTGTGCGAGTAAGTGCCGTGAATAGTTTTCCGTGTGTGCGTGTGTTTAGGTTTGTGAGCTTTTATTTTGGTGGTTGCTAAGTGTTTTGTGAGTGGTTTGTGCGAGTGAGTGTGTGTTGTTTGTGAGTTGTGAGAGTTTTGTTGCTTTGTCAAAGTGTGGTTCACGTAAATACCAATGCACAACCGATGTGGGATTTCTACTATTGTTTTTAAGGGCTACTAGTTGTGAAGTAAGAGGCTATTTGAGGGGAAGTTGTGTGGTTGGTATGTGTTAGTGGAGTGCTGATTTGTGTAAGGGTGTGTTGCGTGAAAGCAGGGTTCGGCTGAGGGTTACGTAAAAGGCGTGTTGAAGGCTTGTTTGTGCAAGGGTGTGCTGTGTGAAAGCGGGGTTAGTGTTTCACGGTAATCCAGGGGCTTTTTGCTGCAGTGTTTCACGGCAGTTTGCTGGACTAATTGGGGCAGTGTTTCATGGTAATGTACTGGCAGTTTAGGGAGTTATTTTCGGTGATGTACAAGGGCTATTGCGGAGGTAGTTTACTGGGCAGTATTTGCGGTAATGTTGGGCAGTTGTTATGGGTTATTTTTTGGTAGTAATAGGCAATTTACTGGGGCACTGTTTGTGGCTCGAAGGGGGCAGTATGTGAGGGGGGTTTGTGGCGTGAGTGAGGGATGGTGTGAGGCTTGTTACGTGAGTGTAGGTGAAGGTTTGCGTGAAGGCTATGACTGTTGAGTGGGGTGCGTGAGTGAGGACTGCTTCCTGGTCGATGTGGGATTCTGGGAGAGAGGGGATGCTTGGCGTGTTTTGGGCGTGATAAGGGGGCAGGTGGATTACGTGTTGTCGTGAGAAGTGTGAGTGCTTTGTGCGTGGGAGTTGAAGGCAATTAAGGGTGGGTTGTTTCCTAATCAATGTTGGATTGAGGGGAGTGATGGGTGAGGGTGCTTTTTTGCGCGAAGTGTTGCTAGAAGGGTAGTGAATGGCCGGTGGCGTGATGAAGGCTAAGGGGCTGTGAGGCAATGTGAGGGGCTGTGCGTGAATGGGGCTTTGTGCGTGAGTGCTTAGAGAGGAAAAGAGTCTTATGTGTTGTATTTGTGCTAGGGTTTTCAAGGGAGTTAAGTTTACCTTTTTATAGGCAAAATTGGTGCATTAATTGGGTGGGCTATCCTTTATTAATTAGGAGGTTGCTTTGTTGAAAATGAGGTGTGATGTGTTGTTTCTTTTGACTTGGAGGGGGAGGCCATTTAATGTTTGTTGTTTGGTGAAGGGTGGGTGTGTTGGATCATTATGGGAGGCAATATTGTTTGAACTTTTCGTTGAAAATAGGTAAAGGTTTATATAATGGATTGTTTTTGTGTGTTTGTGTGGGTATTTCACGTGGGGTAGCTGTTAGACATTATGACCCATAGCGTCACTATTTTGTAAATGATATTGTATTATTGTACAAAATTAACTATGTGATAATGAAATTGCCTTTTGCCGTTTTGTAAAATTATTTAATAAATTAATGGCAAAAGTCCATATGATTAGTTCCGTATTGAGATGATATGAGACAGTATCAATATAAAAGGTTTAATCATTAAATATCCATAGTCGAGTAGTATTATCGAGATCGGACATCGATAATGCGGAATAGACTAGTATTGCACTTGTGCGAGTTGTGATGGCACAACGGCATAGTTCTCATATATTTAAGTATTGGATACTTATGCAAGTGCGATAGGAGGTTGTGTTTTACCGATGGTACGGAAAACAGCTTCGCTCTGGACAGACCCCGCGGAATCCTATTGGTAGTATGTCTGCGTGTCTATGGGAGGCCGCATCAGGGTAGGTGTATATGGTCTTAACCTGAGACTTGCATCGCTAGTACTTGCGACAATCGGTAAACTTTGGTTGTGGTGGTTCGGGGCTTTAACCGGTTCTGTGTACGTCTCTTCTGGGTTTATCGAGAATCGTAGTGTACTGGATGTGATGTCAAGATGGAAGTATCACTTCAGACATATGGAGATGATGATCACGCAAGATACAGAACTAGTACTCTATAAAAGGTTGCAACCGTCGGAACAATATGACCAGGTCAGGATTGTCCGATTTAAAGAGACTAGTTGTTTGATATCCGATATATGTTTCGTACGGGGCAGACACATTTCCAGCCCCAGGCCTAATATGTGATCGTCCGATACTGGATCGATGTACGCGATACTATGGTATACTACGCTTGATAAATATCTAATATTCCAGTAAGAATATTTCTGGAGAATTGGGTAGGCATGGCGCTTTGCTAGAAGCCAACCTTGTCTTGTAAATCGGTAAAAACGTAGTACGAGGTACGTACGTGTTTGGATTATCCAACGACCGTATTTACTGCCAACATATCCGGAGATCTCTTGGGTCGCTTCCTGAAGATTCACCTATGATGTTGATTCGAACTTTATTAATCTTGGATTAATTACGGAGAAACTTTATCTTGGATAAAATGCCTTATTAGGAGAGAGAGAGAGATCGATTAATTTTGAATTAATCGATAAAATAATATATTCGATATATTATTAAACGAAATTAGATTTCGACGCGGAATTAAATTCGGATTTTAATTCGGGCAAACGAATTAATTTGGAATTAATTCGTTAGCGATCTGAATAATAATTCCGCAAGCGTAATTATTTAATTCTCGTCGCGACGGAAATTCGTTAATTCGGAATTAGCGAATTTGGGCCCGAAAGTGTTTGCGGACACATTCGTATTTTGAAACGGGTGGAATCCGCAAATCACATCGCGATATCTCATTACTTGACACGAATAGATGATGGATGTATCTAGTCACCTTTATGGGATGATACATTGTCTCTATTCTCAATGTGAGATAATGATGGCATATGATGAATTTTCCTTTGGAGGGAAAACCTTTCACGGTTTTTGAAGGGTTTTTAATTAAAAAATTCATTTTGGTATTTGATATCTTATCATTGCTTTTCATTTGGTAACTCACGGTTTTGAAAATAAGAAGGAGAAAGAAAATTGAAAAGTCTAACACTCCCTCTTCCTCTCCTTGCTCACGCCGTGAGCTTCATCATAGAAGGCAGAAAATTGTTTTCATCTTCTCTATTTTGCTAGCACATTTAAGGGATCAAAAGAGGTGATAGGGAAACATCATTGGAGCTTGGAACACTTGAAGACTTGAAGCTTCTCTTCCTCTTCATCTTGGCCGAAACTTCCACCTTGAAGACTCAAGGATTGTCTTCACCATTTTCGTCACAAAGCTTAGTAAGTATGATTCCGCCATGTTTCTAGCTTTGCATGTATGTTATTTGTATTTCTATGGCTTAATCTTTCTTTGGGACTAATTATAGAAACCAACAATGGTATCATGGAGCCATGTTTAAGCATGAAATACATTAGGGTTAATTTGGGGAAAATTGATTGAAGCATGTTCTTGTTAAATTGGATGCTAAAGTATGCTTATATGTATGTTATATGATATATTACATGATCAATTTTAAGAAAAATGCATTGGATGATTTTTCCCCAAAGTGGTTGTCTTGGCCGAATGTGGAGGTGCTTCCATTGTTTGGAATTTTTCATGCACAAGTTTATTTGATGACTTAAGCATGATTAAATGTATGATATATGATATAATACATGATCAATTTTGAGAAAAATGCATTGGATGATTTTTCCCCAAAATGTTGCTTTGGCCGAATGTGAGGTACTTCCACTAAGTTGAATTTTTGCATGCACAAGTTCATTAGATGATTTGATTATGCTTAAATTTTTGTAATATGATATTATACATGATCAATTTTGAGAAAAATGCATTGGATAATTTTTCCCCAAAATTGATGCCTTGGCCGAATGTGTAGGTCATTTTACTGGTTTGGTATTTTGCATGCACAAGTTCATTAGATGATTTGAGTATGCTTAAATGTATGTAATATGATGTATTACATGATCAATTTTGAGAAAAATGCATTGGATAATTTTTCCCCAAAATTGATGCCTTGGCCGAATGTGTAGGTCATTTTACTGGTTTGGTATTTTGCATGCACAAGTTCATTAGATGATTTGAGTGTGCTTAATGTATGTAATATGATGTATTACATGATCAATTTTGAGAAAAATGCATTGGATGAATTTTTAACCAAAATTGTTGATTGACCGAAAATGGAGATCCTTTTACTTAATTGGATTTTTTGCTTTCAAGTTCATTAGATGACTTAAAATCAATACGGGATATAGATTAGTGATTCAATTGGATTGAAAAACAAATCGAACCGCAAAAATCCCTCTTGGCCGAATACAAGATGACATGTTAAAGGACTTGATTTTTTGTTCAAATAAATGTTAGACAAGTGTTTTGAACAATTGATGATTAATAAATTAAATTGATGTTTTTGAAATATTTGGTTTAATGAATTAATCATGCAATTACACTTTAATTAATTGAATTTTAAAATTTGGAATATTAAAATTTAATTAATGGGCTTTTATGTTTAATTGGGCCTTATGGGCTTGAAATTGATTTTATGGCACTTAAGGGTGATTCCTTATTTGGGCTTGGTAATTGGGTTTGACCCACATTGACCAAAGCCCAAGCCTTGATAAATCAATTGAAAGCCCATCAGACTTTAATTAAACACACATTGGATGTTAGTTGGGCTTGGAGACCCAATTTGATAAGATTTAGAATCTAATCTTTAAAAGCACATTAAAAGTGTAAACATTTAATTTGGAATTAAATAAATTGAATTAATATTGAATGCGACTTAAATTGGATTTAACGGGTAGTTCGATATAATTCGTGAATTCGTACCTTATGTACTTATTCTCAAACGAGTTGGACTCGCGCAAAATCAAACCGTTGATTGAACATTGGATGATCACTTAAACAAAGACTAATTAATTGGATTAGATTGGTTGTATAGCATGTCTTGAATGAATATACATGTATGTGATGAATGAATAGTGTATAGCGGATGGATATTAGAAGGGAAAGGGTAATTTTAGAAATTATTATAAATTTAGAATTTATAAATTGGACCTGCGTGTCCAGCCTTATCTCTTTTATCTCTTTGTATTCTCTTCTTACCTAATTCCCCTCAATGTAAATGAGGTTTCTCTTATTGTATTATGTAATTGGGTAGAAGTAGAATATTGCTAGCGGGGAGTGGAAAGGGAGTGATTTGTTCTAGGAACAAGTTGTTTTATATATCCATCAGTATATCACTATTAATTTACTTTATGCACTTTATGATGTTTTAGAAGCATGCTTAAGGGTGTATGATGATGAGACCTAACAAAGATAATAAATTGGTTGCCAATTACGCAAAATCCCTCAATTTATATTAAGCAATTATCCTTCCATTGAATGATTCTTGTTCAAGATCCAAAATTGGCATTGGTTTGTTGGCCAAAGTCAAGACCTTTGTCAATTGAGGATGTCCTTGAATCATGAGAGTTTTGTTCCACATCGGTGTCTTGTCCAAGTTGTGATTTGTTGGCCAAAGTCAAGGTCACTTCTTGTCCAACGACATTGATTACGAAACTTTCCTTGTCAATGGGTCCCGCTTAACCGGAATCATTAGGTTTGTTGTGCCAAAGCCAAGGCCTAGATGATTCGAAGGATATGGGTTAGGAAAATGTATTAGATACATTGGCATAAGTAAATATACATATGTTTTGGACTTGGATGTCCACCTAACCGGATCTAGGAATTGGATAGGATCCAATTGATCTTTGAGATCTACCTAGTTAAATAGCATACAATTTGTTGGCCAAAGTCAAGATTGTGTGTTATTTAACGGGATCCTAGCCCGCTAGGAAATAGGATTTCCCGAGTTCTCAACAGAGGGTTAGAGACTTGATAAAAATAGTGGGAGGCTAGTATTGAATTTGCAATTTCATTCAGATACTTAGCCTTACGCGTCTTTCAAAATTATTTCGTTTAATTAATTAAAATTAGTTGGACTAATTCATTGTTATTTTTTTTGTAACAGTTTGACTGTACCCATTTTATCGTTAACTAGATAGTTGGACTATCGTAGTTGAGATGGCAAGCAAGGTAAATGTCCGAGACATCATCATGGGTGACAATGTCTTTAAGGGCACAAACTTCGCTGATTGGGAAATGAACCTGAGGATAGTCCTTGGGGCTGAGAGGATGCTGTACACTGTACAAACACCTCTCCCGCCTAAGCCCACTGACCCACTTGAGCTGGAGTTATGGAAAACTCACAGCAATGATTGTGACACAGCTCAGGCTATTATGTTAGCTTCGATGACTCAGCACTTTCGTCGCCAGAATAGGGACTTGGATCCTTATAGTATGATGGCTAGACTGCGAGATCTCCACCGCTCCAACAAGCGGATGGAAGGTACGAGTTAGTGAAGAAACTCTTCCGCGCCCGAATGACTGAATGCGCATCAGTTGAGGCCCACGGGGCTCAAATGATCGCCGATATTGATGAGTTGGCCAATATGGGAATAGTCTTGGAGGCTGAGCTAACCATAGATTTGATCTTACAGTCACTTCCTGATACTTGGAAACAAATCATAATCAACTATAAATTGATAGATACGGATGACACTCTGGAGAGCTGTTATCCATCT